>JBBPCS010040000.1:0-20629 GCA_037974645.1 Hollardia meadi
GGGAAACAGACAAGAGACACAGGGAAGGGAAACACTGGCCACAAGAGGGGAGAGAGGCATACTGCCAGATCCTAACAGCGACTGAATGAAACGCACGGCTACTTTGAATAAAATTACAGATTTCGCTGGGTTTGAACTTTGTTGGAAACATTTTTGCTAATGTTAGTACACAACTCAACAAAATATTTAACAAAGTTAAACATATTAATGTGGAAATGTTACATATTATATCTTTAATCAATGCAAAAAACAAAGTGTAAAAACAACAATTTGTGGTTTTACGGAGAGTTGCATGACGGACTGAAGGTCAGAGCCAGACTAGCTGTCTCCCTTTTTCCAGGCTTTATGCTAACATAAGCTAAGTTAAGACAGACAGTCACAGGAATGATATCAATCCTGTTATTATTATCTCTGCAAAAAGAACAAGTGTTCCTGTTCCTTTAATTGGTTACTATTATTTAAGAAGACTAATGGTCAACCATGCAAGGTCTGACAAACACTCATTTGTTTTGCCTGAAGTTTCCGGTCAAATAATCAAATAATCCTGCATCTGAATTTCTTGGTATCCCGCCACCATCCCCTCTCCTTGCTATCAAACATCTGATTTCATACATGTCCTTCCTGTCAACAAACATCATCACCATCTGCTTATCATACCTCTCTTCCTCCTCTTCGTGTATCTCTCTTCATCGCCCATGTCCTCCAGTCCTCTAATCAGACGCTCATTGTGTTAAAGAAAGTACAAACAGGGTGGAGGCTCACCTGCTAAATACAGAGAGGGTAGTGGAGCGAGAGTTTGGGGGAGAATATCAAAGCTGTTGAGATAAAAACATGTTTACATAAAAGGTCAGTTTTGCAGAAACGAGAATGGATAAAGTTACTGAATCAGTCGCAATCACAAGTTTAATTTTTGGATAGAATAATTTAGCTTTTGTCTGAGAGTCACGTCCTTGAATATGTGAATATTAACATGTTACATTACATTTTTTAAGTATTTTATAGTTGCATTAAATCTGCACTGGAATAAGAAGATGTCATCAAAACTCTGTTTTAATGGAATATCATTAGAACATAATTGATCTTACGTTTTACATATAAAGAACATTTTACCTTTTATGATATAAAATTTATTTGCAGCTCCCTTGCAAACACTTTATTAAAGTAAAGCTTTTCATAAATAATGGATCGAATGATTATGTGTAATATGAAAGCGGTTGCCTGGCACAAACTCGCAGATAAACAATAATAATACTGAACACAGTGGAGCATTTAGCATCTAAAGAGCCAGATATATTCATCAGGAGTTGGTGGAGAACAAAACGCAGCTAAAATGAGCGTGAACGTTGGGCTTGCACAAGCACAAGCTGCTTTATAGTTCAGATAAGATCAAAGCTCTTCCAAAAGATACCACATATGCCAGACAGTAGTTTGTGGAAACATGGAAGATGTTGCGTACAATTTTTAGAACTTAGAATATATTTTTAGACACAAAAATATGGCATATTGGGTTTAAATGATTTATTCAATCTAAGCATCAGATAACTTTTGGAATGGAAGTTTTGGAATCAGCTGAGACTAAAAAATGTCGTCACTGTGTAAAAACCACAGCGTTCAAGAGGAAAAATGTTCCAAAGACACACCAAACAATTTCTTCCTGAACTGCATATGGTTGTGAAATTTAAAAACAAATGTGGCAGGAAAAATAATAGTGAAAATCATAATAACACATGTCAAACGCTGCACGGAGACATAGATTTAAAACATGAAAAGCTGCGAGCTTCATCTTTCTCTTCTATCTTTATCAACTCTGGCAGTCACTAAGAGCTCAGCTCAGGCTAACACTCAAAAACACATAATAATGTCAGAAAACCTGCAGCCTTCAGCTACAGAAAACACTGATTTGATGAGTTTACACACAATTCAGGACCTGTTTTATAGCTTTCAATGAGAATGTAGGCGATTATTTGATATACAGTCAGATTTCTTTACAATGTTACCCATCCCATACATTATACAGAGAAACAAAGAGACTGAAAGACAGCAGACGCAGTAACAGAGAGATGAATTATAGCAAACAGAATACTGTAATCTTTGTGGATTGTGAAGGATTAACTCTTTGGTCAGATGCACGTCTGACAGACAAAGCTCCCCCCATCATCAGCTGCCTGTTGCAGAAACAGGACACCAGCCGACAGATTAGAGACCCAACAACAGACGAGTCCCATTGATTTCCCTTGTTTTTGGCTGCTAACACGTCCCAGCATGGCTAACAGTGCTGCTAGCGCCATTTATAGCTGAGTTACAGTAAACACCAGCTGAGCCCCGCTCATCTTGGAAGTGTACGGCAGGTTTTGTTGTGTTACTTTTAGTGTTTGACAGGTTATGATTCATATTTCTCTTTTTACCACTTTAAAGAATTGTAAATACTTACGCAGCATGGACAGAAACTCAAATAGACATCACAGCTTTGAAGCAATGAAGAGATCCAGTGATGTGGTTTATATCTACATTAAAATGTCAAAATAATTGGTTCTTCTTCTTCTGTTTTGGGTTAGTGAGGAGGGTTTTACAAACATTTCTTGGTCTCAGCAGACTAAATCTCCACTTTTCTCTCGGACCATTTATTCTCTGTTTCAGTGTCGCCAAACGCACTATACAGATGTTGTAATACATCTTTCTGTTGCTAAAAAAATTAGATGCTAGCTGTCCTATAAACCATGCTAATTTACTTTCCCTGACAATATTAAGCTAAAAACAAGATTTTTCCCCCCAACCATAACCAAGTGCTTTATCATGCTTTTGTTTGTTTTTGTTTTTTTGTTTGTTTTTGAGTAGATATTAACATTGTTTTCTCATTATGTTGATAGAAAAAACTTAATCCGGAATACAAAACATATAGTTGCTGATTATTATAAACACAATTTCTTGGACAAAGATTAACAACGGCTCTTCTTTTTTATCGTAATCCCTTCAGCTACATAGTATTCCTCATTTACAGCATATTAACCTTTATATTGCTGTGTCTCTTGCACAAAGGGCAAGATGAGATTGTGGAAAGAATTTGCAAATGTGTTTGTTTAATGTGTTAGTCTGGAACCTCTCAGTTCATTTTCGATTTTCAACGACCTCAGGCCAAAATGCAAGTTGGGGCGATGCTTGGCCCATTTTCAAGCAGGAAAAACGTGGCTGGCAATGCAGTAACAGAATCTTGATTTTGACTGCAAAGTTTGATAGTTTGACCTGAGTTTCATGAGCCTGGACGGACCTGCAGACTGGATGCAACTAGATAGACCTACAACCAATCAGAGTAGTGAAATGTCTGATGTGTGACTTTCCAGATCTAAACTGGTAACACTTCAGTGTCAGTCATCATATATAACCCACCCCATATTAGATCAATTGTTCTTTCATCTGTCTGGATGGTAGGGGGGTCCAGACGTATCTGCCAGAGCAAATTGAACATGAGCTCACAGATCCATCTGGTTCCCAGGCTAGAGTAACCCAGAACTGAAGTAATGATAACAAAAGCCAACAGAGATCAAATCGCTGGTGCAGGTGCTGGTTTCAAGAAGCAGCTTTAATGGGTTCAGGGTCTTTTGAGGTCAGTCCATATTTGTGCTTCCTCAGTTTTACTCTAAGTACTAAGTTATTGAGAGAACCCTGTAAACCTCTTTAGTTAGAGTTTGAAGTGTCAAAAGGTTGTGCTGCTAACGAAAATACTGGAAAATATCTACATCTGCTTTCTTTATCCGCTCTACAACACGAGACTGGTGTTTTCACAGTTACAGTTTTTATAAAACCTCAACCTCAAGTTGCTGCTCCCAAACTGGGAGTCAGAAACCAGGTGCTATCCAGGTGGCGTTCACGGACCAAACGATGATACTCTCCCAGTTGTGTCCTTTCACACCGTCGCACAACCCTGCGCTAATCACTAGTTTCAAACATTGCATAAATTGTTTTAATATATGACCCACATTTAAAGTAACTTCTACTCTGTAATAAAAACACAGGAAATTATTAAATCTGCAGCCATTTAGAGGCATTTATAAGCCAGCCTGTGGCACTTCATCACATTTTCTTGCACATTGGGCCACCCAAGACAGCGGATATAATGTTTTATCTGCCGTTAGGGCTCCCCCTAATTATTATATTTATTTTGGATTAATCTGTTGATTATTTTCTCAATTAATCGATTAGTTGTTTGGTCTATAAAATGGAGAAAAATGTCCCCAAAGCCCAAGATGACGTCCTCAAATGTCTTGATTTGTCCAGAACCCAAAGATATTCAGTTTACGGTCATAAAGGAGTAAAGAAACCAGAAATTATTCAGATTTAAGAAACTGGAATCCGAGAATTTGTACTGTACTGTAAAAAAATACTTAAAGTGATTAATCGCTTATCAAAACACGTGATTAATTTAAAAGTTGTTAACTAATTGACTAATTATTGCAGTTATATCTGGCAGAGGGGCACGGGGGCACCAGCATGCTTTCCATCACAGTTTTGTGCAGGTGTGCAGGAGTCGGGAACACAAGAACAGTGTATCAAGAAGTAAATTGAACTCTATAAAAGCAAGTTCAAGTAATTTTTCTGCCGAGCTTGTGGGAGGTTCAAAGGAAAACACAGATCTGTATCAGGGTGGGACACTATACAGCGGACTCCTCTGTGTGTGTGTGTGTGTGTGTGTGTATATATGTGTGTGTGTGTCAAGCTATGCAGTGTATGTTTGTTTGGTCTTATCTTGGATCCTGTCCTTATCCCGGCCGACAATCTCAGCCTCAGATACCGAACAGCCGCGGTGAAACCTCACTGTAAATGACACACATTCACCATTCATGCGGCCTAAAAAACAGCGAAACGCTCACTTTACTGTAAGCAAAATCCAATGCACAGATATATCGTCGGCTGACAGACCTCAGACAAAGAAAACAGAAGCAGCATTGTTGTTTTGATAATTAAAAAAAACCCAAATTCCCAAGTTAAACCACAAGCTCATGTGTCTGTACTCGCTTGGATTTTATATATTTTTATTTATTTATATGAAAAGTTTGATTGAAGTTTATTTAAATAAGATGAAGGAAGGAGAGACTGTGAGAGGGAGGGAGGGAGGGAGAGAGATTGTGTTGGCAGGGTAAGAAAATCTTATCGAGCCAATAAATCTCTTTGAATTTAATTGCGTGTGTGTGTGTGTGTGTGTGTGTCTGATTCTCTCTCTCACAATTCTGTTATTGTGCTGCTGCTGCAAAACAGTTCCTTTAAGCTGAGTGAGTTCAGGCCAGCTGCTTCCCCTTAATCCTGTTTGATTTTAAGTAATTCAATTTAGTATTCAGTGGAAAAAAAATAGTATTTTTTTAAAAAAAGGGGTAATTTCCTCTGAATGACCCCAAGCTCATAAAACTCCATTCAGTTGGAAAATACTTGCCATAATGTGTGCTTTGAGCTGGATATAAACATTCATGTCAGCCTAAACTGTGGGTTCACTGAGATGAGTTGAATTTAACCTGCACCACGTCCCTGCCAGGGGTGGATTTAGTCATTTTGGGTGAGCTGAATTGTAACCTTGACTTTTTTTCTTCCATTCTTTCTGCACATTTCCTGCAGACGGAGACTGTGATGTGCATGCTGGGGCTTGATATGAGCACACAGTTGATCTTTTTATTGTTTGTTTAAGCTAGCTTATCGCAGTGGGCGTTATCAGCAGAGACATACAGCTTACAAGCCCACACCAGTGTAGTTTCCTTCTCAATGTCCCTATTTATAGCTAGCTACTGAAGCGTATTCAACTTTTCTAAAAGGAACTAATTCAGCGAGCCTCAGTGCAGACATGCAAAACCATTTATGATTGTGATGAAATACATATCACCTGCAACAGTTGTCCTAGATACTGATGTGAAAGTGGAGACTGTCATTGACAGAACAAGAGTCTACAACTTTATAGCCCTTTTTTTTTACACAGAGATTGCGCAATATCGCCCTTCTCTATGCCGCCATTGTTTATTTACACTGAACAAAGCAACGTTGTCATAACACCGCTTCACTGTGTGATTTTAGATAGCGAGCCAGCGTTCCGCAATTAAAAGAGACGTGACTAGTAACACAGCAGTGTCGGAGTCTAGTGGGCGCTTCATAAACTAGAACGGCACTCAGTAGAGTGCATACCTCCACCAAGGCCACACTGTGTACACACTTATACCAGCCCTCTAAATAAGCCTGATTTTTAAAAATCATTATCCATGCATTATTCGCCTAACAATTAAACGCCCTATCTCACAATGTTCCTGGAAAAAAATTCCTGAATCTGCCCCTTTATCTGGATCCACAATGTAATGGGTTCTTCCTTGGCCCATGCCCCATCCTTCCACCAAGTTTCGTGGAATTCCATTCAGTAGTTTTTGCGTAATCCTGGTGACAAACAAACAAACAAACCAACCAACAAACAGACACGGATGAAAACATAACAATAACAATTTGTAAACATTTTCGGTCGTTTTTCTTTTTCTTTGAGTTAGCTGCTAACTGCTGCTAGCTGCTTTTAAATCTCACATAAAATGCCGACAAAATGTCCCTGCCCTGTCTCGTCATTTCGCCTACCCAACAATTATTACCTTATAAGCTTTTAAAGTGTGGCTGGAAATGTTACTGCTTTTAGGATTGGAAAGTAACTAAGTACGTTTACTCAAGTACTGTACTTTTTTGATGTACTTATAAAAGTGTACTTTATTTAAGTATTTCCATCCTCTGCTACTTTATACTTCTACTCTACTTCAATTCAAATTGTGTACTCTTCACTCCACTACATGTATTCGATAACATTAGTTACAAGTTACTTTCCGATTTGGATACAAAAATATGATCAACAAACTAAATCCACAATATACCCAGCAGTATAAAGTCATTTAAAGGTCCAATTTGTAAGATAAGGCCAGAATCTGAGTTTTGTGCCGGGTTGAGCTGAGCCCTGTTTCCCGCCATGGCTCAAATATACTCCAACTCCGACAACTGTGGACACCGTATCTGTCCGTAGACACTGTAGCAGTTTAAACAGCAGCAGCTTAAACCAAAACATTTTTGTGACCTTGCTAGCTCCACGGCTAACTGAGCTAACGGTAGCTATAGCTACAGCCAAAGATAACTACAGCAAAAAGGGTAAAGTGAGCAGCAGTTGGCGGTGTTTATAAATCTAAACCGGCTAATTAAACTTACCATGTCACATGTAGTCTGAACTTGAATGAGGAGGCTAAAGTCCAGGACCTTGTATCTCCTTTCATGCTGCTCATCCCTCCCTGCCACTCCTACATTAACCATCAATAGCCGTGTAATTCTGCTCCCCCAGCTGCAGTGTAACCCTACAGGGCTGCAGTGTTTGAACTGAAACCGGCATCCCTCCTCTCGCTGTCTGTCTGTGATTATGTGATACGCCGAGGCTGCGTGTGATCCTCTGACATCATTCCTCTGCTCTTTGATCACGGGACACTCGGTGTTTTGTCTGTCAGGAAGAAGTACTGGGCCTCCAGGCGAAACACAGGATGGTGGGACACACTTTCACACACACACACACACACACACGGATACACACGAATACACGCAAAATAACGTATTTCAGTATCTGAAATCCAGACATAGTACCTGCACACACTCTCAACAGCAATCATGTGTGAAACCTCACACACAGCTGCTTTTCAATGCGATGTGTGGATCAGTTTCACAATCCCTGAGGCAATGTGGAGCTCAGGCTGGATATTTAACACCTGCAACACCGAAACAAAGGAGTCACACATAGACACCCATCCTCACAGGTGTTGGAGGACTACCCATCAGGCCGCTCAGTGCTGTTTCCTGTTTCTACATCCTTAAACAGTGAATCCGCTTTAGCTTAGCATTTAAAGGCATGAGTGTGATGTTTATACCTTTAGGCTTTGGCTTTATCCTATTAGTCTGAGTATTCCCAGATCACAGTCAGATAGTTGGTAAATCTTCTTAAAATTGCTTAAAAGGGCCATGATGAAACAATTGGCCATCTTTAGCAGACAATCACTCGCATTTTCTGCAGTGTTTCTGACCCTGTGTGCTCTAGACGGCCCTTATAGGCAGCTATTTGTCTGAATTAATCCCTCATTAATTTCACCCATTTATTGCAGTTTTGTTTTTGTCAGCTGTGCTTCAAACGGTTAGCAATTAAGTTCAGCGTTGCTCAACAACCCGAAACATATTCATTTCATTCCATTCATTCTCATTAGACCATTCCCACTTTGCCAACTCTTCTGAGTCCACTTTTCAATTAATTTGAATAAAGTCAGCAAATCAGTTTAGCGTAAGCCATTCAACAAACCTGAAAATTTTCAATTACAATTCAATTACAATGTCTTCATACCATTCCCAACTGTTCATAGTCTGTCAGCTGCTTCTTAATTCATTCAAATAAAGTCAGGATTGCAGTTTGGCGTGAGCTTTTCAGTATTATTCACATTTTTCATTCAGCATTGCAGTCTTGTGTCAGCTTTTGCACAGCCAGCATTCACACCTGCAACTTCTTCAGAAATTATAGTTTCAAGTGCACTTTTGACAGAATTTCTCAGAAGACGTGAGAGAGACGACACAGCTGTTGATATGTGTTTACATGTATGGAAGCATCTGCATTTTATCCTACAGAAGCATCTTTGCAGTGGGGTCATCCCTAAAGATGTGCCATTTTTTGCTCAAAGTGTGAGACAAAGACAAAATGCCAAAATTCTTGATTTGTTTGTATGCTGCTTAGCGCCTTCCTATAATTTTAATCAGGCTAATTGCAAACTTGCATTCTCCAACACATTCACTGTTGGTTCTCACGTTCAAAGTAGTTTTAAAACACCCACCCACCGCTATCTCTACTCCTACTGCCTTTAAATTAGAGACCAGACACACACACACACACACACCTGCAAAATAAAGAGACACACACCCCTCTTACAAACACACACCGGTTCACGTGCATAAACAACACAAACGTCATCTCATGTATCCCTCTTTCAATGACAGACACTTACCTGCACAAGGTAACAGCATTGTTACTGAATGAGGTCATGGGAGCCTGAGGGGGGATTCCCGCTCTCCATCTATCTGTCTGCATCCGTCATTCTTGTTTTTTGTCTAAATATGACACATTCCTCAAAGTTTGACCTTTCACCTTTGCTTACCCTTCAATGCCCTTTATCCTGACCTCTCATATAGTGTGACTTCTCACTCTCCACACTTATTATCTCCTCCCACTACCCCAAAAACTTCTCAAGTCAAACTTTGCCACAGAATGCTGCATATATTAAGCGAACTTTGAACTTATTTACTTGAGTGATTTTGAAACAATGGGTCTTATATGTCAGACAGAAACACAAAAAACAAGCTTCTCATTTTATACTGGTGACTTATATCTAGCTAGCAAATTAAGCTACAGTGACGTTAGCCTCACTAGTTGGTTGAAAACGCTACCTTAAGCTGACTTTTGAATGTTTCTGCCTAAATTGTTCTAAAATGAGAACCATGTCTAAAGGTCTATAGGTACTTGAAGGCTACATGATGTCATGCTAAAAGACTGACAATAATATGTCCCAGGCAAAAAGTCACCTCGATGATCCACATTGAAGACATGCAAATAAATAGCTGGTTAGCCCAAGTAAAAGAAAAATGTTAGATACCGATGCCACTGTCATTTCATTTGAGCTGCTTAGCTTACATACTGGGAAAAACAAAGCTGTTAAGATTTTGGCGTTTTTTTAGGTTAATGAGTTTGGGTCAGAGCTGCTAAAGTTAGCTTACTTGTGTAGTAGCACCCAGGATAGGCTAACATTTGTTTTTAACGTTACCTAGCCCAAAAATAGTTAGCTAATGAAATACTCCACTTTGGTTAGCTACTACTAAACTAGTTAGCCAGATATGCTAACATTTACAGGTTACATTAGAACTGAAAGGTTTCTTCTTTTAGCCGAAAATTGAAGTCTTTTGATGAAGAGTTTAGAAAAGCAAACATCTTTATTAACTACTGTTGATCACACTTAAATCAGGCTAAATAAAAACAAAAAACATTGCTTTAAAGTTACAAAGACATGGACAGAATTTGGATAGATGATTGAATTAATCTTCACACCTGGATTTGATGCTTTTATGTTGCTTTATTTCATTACTGTCTCATCACCAAGGATACATGTAAACGTCAGGTGAAACTCTGTTTCTAACTCTGTTAGAGGCTGTCCTGCTTTGAAACTGGATTAATGTTTAACCAGACCTTCAGCTGCAGAAAAACACCAGTGTTTCCCACAGGACTTGTTCTTGTCAGGGAGTAAAAATAAACCTCACTGGAGACTAAAACCCTTCCATGAAACTCAGGCTAATGAAATACTTTAAGATGGTGGTCAGAATGTATATGTCTCTTTAAAATAATAGCAATTAAACAATGTGCAACCACTAGACACAGCATGAGGGCATTCATATGTAAAATTAACATTGGCAAATGTTCACCTCCTGTTCACTTCATGTTGACGGCTACGGCTAAGTGGAAGGAGCGTTAGTCTGTTCCGTTAGCTAGCTAGCTAGCATGCGGATCCGGCTCTATGTCTTTCAGTGTTTTAAACGAGATGATGTCACTTACCCGAGTGTTAGCTGTGTCTTTCTAATTGTGTGTTTCCACAGTCTTATACTTACAGTCTTATACTGCAAATATTATTTGTCTCTCGTCATTGACTAAATTACATATTTTCTTCTGGAACAAGGGTGGTCCACCGGAAGGGGAGGGGCTTTGTCTGTCTATCTGAGTTGCCCGTAACATGTAAACAACTCAATTGCTAGTTTTCAAATAAATAACTGAAATAATTAGTATGCAGCGTGCATTTACTGTCCAAAAAAAGCATCATAATGGTTCTCACAGTGGTTCCTTTTGAGTTTGAGGAAGAACCTCAAGGTAAAATCTGTGTGAGAATATTTAAGAATAGGTCAGCAGTGAAAAACTTGTCTCTGCTTTATGTAGGAGACGTACAGACCTGCCACTGCTTGGAATGGATGTAATGTATAACTATGCCTGCAGAGCTGCAGATCATCCAAACCACCAGACCACATTCCTCTGCCACAATCTCTACATCTATCATCCTCATTATTATATAGCTGTAACTCATAATTCTGCAGATATTTAACTCATTCCTCAAGACTCTTTCCTCACTTTACAATTTTTTTTTTAATCATTTCATTTTAATTTCATTCATTTTTTTATTGTAGTTACTGTTCAATGAGAACCAAACCTCTCCAAAATGTCAATTTAAAGAGCCTACATAGACCAGAGTGTAAAAAATATGCTTAAACTCTTGACACTATTACTTTTTTAAAATATGAGCCAGGGTCAATAATGTACACAGCAAAGCAAGTTAAATTTGGGATAGTAATAATTTGGTTGCAACACCTTAGCCAGGATAAGTGATATAAATTAGGATATAAAAGAATATCTGGGTGCAAGAGTTCTGCAAAATTGTTTATATTATTATTTTTTTCCGTCTTTATCCTTTTTTGCTGTTCTCCCTTTTCAAGCCACTCCTTATACAATGGGGGTAAAAGTTATATGTGTGCTGAACATTAAATTTTCATGAAAATTCATTTAAGCAAGATTACCCAAAGGTTTTATTAGGGTTTTAAGAGGTAAGACAAACTATTCAGGCATAGGAACATGTATTTATTTCATTAGTGAATCTGGAAATGTCTACTTTTCACCAAATAGCATCATTATTTGTTACTGCACTGATTTGGTTTTCCCATTTCTTTGTGTTATTTATCGTTTTTCTATATGTGCCATATTTCAGGGTCATGGGAAAGTTTTTTAATCTTTCAATCTTCCTGCTGTCCGCAGCCACAGGGTTACAGTATAGTGCCTGCATGTCCGTGAGGAGCTGCTCACACTGGAATGTCAGTGATGTTTAACTACACTGGCTCCGGGCCAAAGTGACTGGACAGCAGATTAACACCGGTAGCCACACACACTCATACACACACATATAGCTCTTTGTGTGTGTGTGTGTGTGTGTTTGTCCCAGGAATGTCTCCCTGTCCAGGCTACTGATAAAATTGGGGTCTTCTGAATAATGAGACTGTGAGAGTGAAATACCACATATATGAGAGATCTTGTCAGGGCAGATTTCACACACTCCTGGTTGCCTCTGAGTCCTGCTGGACAGATTATGTTTTCCTGTGTGTGTGTGATAGTGGTGGAGGAAGTATTTGGATCCTTTACTTAAGTAAAATTGCTAATACCATGCTGCATTTACAGTAAAATGTTACTCAGTAAGTAAAAGTACTCATGCAGAAAAATGTCCCCTGTGACTGCTGTACTGTTAGATGTTATATCAGTGATGTAAAAAGTACCCAAAGTCATACTTGAAATTAAAGATATTGTGCTACAATATAAAGTTGGCAGAAATGAAAGTCACCCATATGAATGCTTAAAGGTGCAAATTTGTAAGATATAATAAATATAATAATTTTATTTTTAAATGAACTAACATTATCAACTGAATGTGAAGAAACAGCAGGGTTGACATTATGTCAAAGTCTATGCATGCTAACCAGCTAGCCTTGGCTTGTAATACCACTTTGAACCTCTAGAGGTGATAGTCCAGTTTCAGCTGGGAGATGTATATGAGCGCAGAATTTGCTAAGCTTCACAAGCTCTCTTAGTGTTTAGTCTAATAAGTTAAAACAAACTCACAAAATGTCAAGAAATTAAATACTCTTACAACTGTACACCCTCTGAATTCTCTTTTACGGAACTAATACAAGCTTAATTGCCTCGTTAACTCATTGTAAAACACACTTTCTTAAAACGAGATACAAACAAGATAAAATCCACCAAAACCATCTTCATCTTTCCACAATCACCTCTAGTTTGGTCTTAAGTAAATCCTCAATTCACAGAATAAGACGTGAAAATATTTCAGCTCTACACGCCATTTTTGCTCGCTGCTGTTCTGCCGCTTCACCTCTCTCCTGTCCCTGCCTGCTGTGTCCTGTCGTCCTCGTGGTCATTAGTCCTCATTGGAGCTTCTGTAAATCACCTCCACTACCTCCGGACTGTGCCCTGTCGTCAAACTGGCCTCCACTGGTCTGTTGTGTCCGTCAGTACAGTTTCTATTGGCTTTATAATGTAAATATTTATAAAATAGTTTATTACAAGCACAAAATACCCATATTTATTGATATTGACAGCTTTAGTCCAGTACTTGGTATGGTTTCAGACGCCATTTCACTATCTAATTGTGGCCAAAAACAATATAAAGACAGAGAAGGTTAAAGGAATGCAAATCATTTCTGATTTGTTTAAAATGATGAGTGTAAAAATGCAAAAAAAACATCAGTGTACGTGTCCATACACACTTTAAAAAGCTTTATTTCTGTCTGTGCCCTCCCTCTGTATCACATTGGACAGTTTGGGGACAACATGGTGGCATGCCTGCTTATCTGTGTACTGTGTATGTTTTGGATGGATCGCTACAGTATTTTAAATGACACGATGATGGTTTGGCTTCCCTAGATGTGCCATATTTATTTTCTGTCCCTTTTGTAACCCCAATGGTTTTAAATTAGTGCCTGTCTGTCTAAAAATCTCCCATCGTGTGCACTAGCTGCTGCGTGTGTATGTGTGGGTTAGGGTTGATTTAGTGCAGATGTACCATAGATTTCGCCCTGCAGCTGAGCTTGCTTTGCTTATGTATTTGGGCCTTTATTTGCAGCTGGGTTGGCTATTATATGAACATGTCACATTAAACCTGCATGTAGAAGGAAGCAGGTCCTGGAAGTAGCTGAATACAGAAGGCACACTACTTACAGTTTTAATTGTCTCTGTTCTCAGTAATAGCTTACAGTTGTTGGCTCATGAAGGGGTGATATTAGAGACCACCCACTGAAAACATGAGTAAAACTCCATTTTACAACCACATAAACTCAGCAGTTGGCCAGCTTGCAGCTCTACTGAACATACTGTATTATATGGTTTTAACATGCTTTTTTATGTATGCTGTACAACAAAAGCATACAAGCGCTATAGGTGCATTTCTGGAGATTCTTGGACTAAGTCATATTAAGCCTTAGAAACACTTTGGAAAACAAAGACTCCTGTGTACTCCTGTGCAAGTCAAAGCTGGTTTTATCAATATTAATTTGAGTAAAAACATAACTTTGTACACGGATGACGTTGGACTTTATGACTCAGACCGGCCCATCGTGTTGCACCTCCATGTTTCTACAATAGCCCAGAGCAGATAAGCCAAACACTGGCTCTACAGAGGGCCTTTTCACGTTTTTCGTAGCTACCATAGGTTCTCCAATCCACCTTATTCTCGAGGCACTACGGTAGAAATGATTATGGGTGTAACTTCCGGTGTGATAGCAGAAGTAGCGGTAAAAATGTTAGTCCCAGTAGCTAATCATGGTGGCTGGCAGACAACAGCGTTCTTGTCTAAAGTAATTCTCCTTGAATTTAGCAACATATTTAACAGATATTCAACTGAAGTAACAGTTATTTGTGGCTTCAACAACAGTGTTTTGAACATGCAGCCAAAACAAAAAGAGATTGTTCCTCTGACCAACAGTTCATTTAGTCCACAAAAAGCCAATGCAGGAAACCCAACATCCAAATTCGTTGTTGGGCTACGTCTAACTGTCATTACAAAACACATTGAAAAAAGTGAATAAAACTATCAGAACATTTGATTTTCCATAGTGTTGCCGCTGCGTGGCTGCAGATCACGCTGCCCTGCAACACACGAGCACCGAGCCGTTTGTATTTCACCTGACGTTGAAACTAAAACCCAGACCCAGTGATGTTGGACTTTAAGGCTCTGACTAGGCTCTATGTCTGCTTTAAGGTAGAGAAGGTTGTGTCCCACCACCTTTAGCAAAACGCGATCGACCTTATTACTGTGGAATATTACTGATATGCTTCAGAGCTTTTCAGATTGTTCATCGCATCACAGTTTGGAGCAACAGAGTCGATGAAGTAGCTAAATATGCTTGTGTGCGTTATCTGAGTTCTTCAGTTCTTCAGGTTGTCCTCCCATCCCTCGAAACAATGGTTGTGTATAAACTAGATTTCTAATAAACTTTCAGGCTCAAAATTTCTCTAAACACTAAATTTTATGCTGAATGTTTGTGCACAAAAGCAATCAAATTAGGAAATATATTGTGTTTACACAAAAAACTTTGGTATCAATAGCTTCAAGCCCAAAAAATTCTTTCAAAGCCCACATTGGTTGAACACAATAATAAAAATGGCTTACATTCTCTCTCTGTAAAAGGTTAACTGCACCTCTGCACCAAAACCATGCCTCATGGTGAAACCAAACCACACCATATTGAGACTTGTCATTTGGGTTTGGCTGACTTTAACATGAGCATCATTTTCCAGAGTAAACATTCGCAAGACCCCAAAAAAACACATCAGATAAAGAGATTTATAGTGTTGGAATTTACAGTGTTGTACAGTTCTATCGTAACAATATTGTTTTAACTCTGTCAGCTGTTGGTTTCTATCTCTACACTTCTCTTTTATGGAGTGTTACTTGCAGAGAAAAAACTGGACTGATGGTAAAATAGACTTAAAAACTTTCTCCTGTCAGTGCAAGCTTAATCTTGCCCGAGGCCTCTATTTAGGTTCATCTTGTGGACATTTTTAGGGACTGGAGACAAATCAAACCGACCAATAACAAACACATCAGGGGCTCCGACTCAAAAAATGTAAAGAAACAAATGTAATCAACCTCAAACATTCACTGCAGCTATTTGTTAAAAAATGTCGGGTGTAGTTTACTGCATTTGTTGCTAATCATTTTCCATAAAAAAAAAAAAAAAGATGCATGCAGTCAAACGCAGAGACACACAGCAGCTACCACCTTTAAGACCTTCTGGAAATCTTAAAATGTCTGAAAAGGCAACTGTTCCACCCAGTGAGAAGGGTGCGCACACTGGCCTTAGCAATTAAACACACACACACAAACTGCGTCAGTCCAGCAGTAGCTATTAAATGTCTTTGGTGTCTGTATTTTTGGTTTACTTGATGCAAGCAGGAGCAGGAGAAGCATGTTGCAGAGGAAAAAACTTCGAAAGCTAGCGTTAGTTTGTTGCCTGTTGATCGAGGTAAGACCATATTTTAACTAGGTGTGTGTCTGGGTGGGTATTATTTAGAGCAGTGCCGTTCTGTAACTGACCTTTGACCTTTTATTTTAGGAATGTGGGTAACTTTATTCTTGTCGCTGGTGTGTTTTTCAAGCTTTTGAATTTACTGAGGTTTAAGAGTGACCTCTCATTTTGCCTTTGGGCACCTCAAATGTCAGCAGGAAGTTCAAAAGACGGTAAAAAAAATTGCACGTTTGAATCTGCTCCCTGTTTTTTTAGCACTAATGGAAGAATGCTGGGATGCAGGGATGAATCCAGTATTGTTTTATAATTTATATATGTTTTTATGAGAAGATGTTTTAAAGAATAACAACATCTGACAAAACTTTCCCAACTTAACGTCCACATACTAGTCAGTGGAAGGCTTTCGGTCATATCACAGTTGTCATGAAGATGGATTTATTGACATGCCAGCCATCATGGATCAATCTCATGTTTCCATGATAATCGAGCATCTGCTGACAAGGACTGTGTAACACTGTTGACACGGGCCATGTTACGATTGTTTTGCCAAGGTAAAGACTGAACTTTCATGCCTTTTTGCATGTTTCTGCTGGTTCATTTTTCTTTGTTTTCCTGCTGTTTACGTGACAAAACAAAAGAATGGGGCATTTAATGAAGGAACTACCCATTTTTACAGGCTGGAAAATAGCCCAGGTTGTATTTTAAGGTTAAGTAGGTCTCAATAGACCAATAAAAACAATACAATATGCTTGAGTAGAAGTCCTTTATTTGCTGAAATTTTTAGGGGTTTTGCATAATAAAAATATTAAATCAGTGACATAATAAAACAAAACTACCCTTTATTTTTTATTTTTAAGTAATATAAAGGGCTTGCAGTTTACAGAACAAGAAAACAATTAAGGTAAATATATCATATTTAGGCTACTGTAGAGAATAAAAAGATGATCAAGAGCAAAATAAATATATATATATTGATAGATATACAAGACAAAATAAAAGATATCCCCATTTATTCCACAGTTTTTAATCTTACATCTTCTGCTTCACTTGAAACTGATCATCAAAGCGCTGATTGGCTGTCGAGCTGTATTGGGCGTGGTGTCACGAACTGTCTTACAGGCGATTGGTTGGCTGCAGTTACTGCTCGTAGTGGGCGGGGCCTTACTGTAGCCTGGCTGTCACACAGAGAAGTTAGACCATACATTCAACAGTGTCATGGGGCAGGCGTCGTGAAACTGGACTTTTAGCGGGGCTTTCTTCGTTATCTCTTTCGAGAGACTAAGCTAGTGGATCCCCCGTTTTTTCGTAACGAATGACAGTTACGCTTTCTTTAAAAAAAGAGAAGGGAATCTTTAAATGAGTTTGAAGGGATAAGAGGAGGAGGACTGAGACGCCGTTGAGAGGATTTCAAAGAGGAAACCATCCCACACTGAGCAAACATCGGCTAATGCGAGCACAAGCCGACGTCGGTCTCGGCGCTTAGCTCGTTTGGAGTTGGTTTTAAGCTAACAACTGTTCATCTTTGGGGGGTTTTGATGCGGCCGAGTTTGAGTCAAGAGTTTTTCTCCGCAAATGACGTGGAATAGCACGATGAGCAGTGGCTACAGTAGCTTGGAGGAGGACTCCGAAGAGTACTTTTTCACGGCCAGGACGTCTTTCTTCAAAAAACCATCGGGAAAAGTCACAATATGCAAGGTAAACGCGAATTAACAGCCAGTTTCTTTCAAGATAAGCTCGCTGTAAGCTGTTTGTGTTTTGCGCTTGTCTCATTCAGAATGGGCGTCGCTCAGAACTCCATTTAACAATCTCTCAAATTAATATTCCTTTAGTTCTGTAGCAAAAACACATATGAGTTATACTAAACTAAAGCTCATTTACAATTCTTTAGTAGTCATTCTTAAGTTCGGCACACACCCAGTATTAAAAATCGCACCCCATTTTAATTGAATTATCACTTTTAGAGTTGGTTCACTTGTTGTGAACTGTGAAGTTTGCCAAAAATGCACCGTGGAAGCTGCAGAGCCAGTTGAAAAGTTATGAATGTCGTAGATTGTAATCTGTGCCGAATTTAGCAGAAGACCCTAAAGATTTGCAGTGTTGTATGTTTTATATTTTAGCTTCGACACTGGTTTGCCTGTGAACCAAAAAAAACACATTAAATAGACAGAATTGTTTGCCAAGTGTTGGAGCAGGTTTTTAGGAATATTTGCATAACAACCAGTCTGTGGCTTAATCCCCTTTTGACGGTTTTGACAGGTTTAGCCCACATTGCATTTGACAGTAAATGTAGAGTTTTCCCTCTGTTCGTTGGATCACTTGTGGGGGTCTTAAACAGGAAGCAGCCATTTAAAATTTAAAGGGGTTTAACACGTTTACGTCTTAATTTAAAAAAATCTTAGAATAAAGAAGGAGACTGCGATCAACAGGCCAGTAGTTATAACCCCCAGACACTCACATGAGCCCATTACATTTCAACCTTGTGACCCATTTTGGCCCCAACCCAGATTCTAAACAACCCAAAATAAAATGATGCATTCCGGCCTAGATTTGTGTATGTTTGTGAAGTCTTTCCTCGCATGCACACTGAGAGAATTGGGTCTAGACTAGACTCTGCAGTGGATTGAGTTACAATCAAAGACATTCAGCTTTATCATGTCTGGAACTCAAAAAATTAGGTCACTCATCAGGCCCTTGACTAAATACTGGCCTGCAACAGTCTTCAAGTGGCTCTCACTCGCACTGATCCACTTACATACACATACATGTATTCACAACACAGCTGGTTTGTTCCACACTCAGCATACTGTAACAGAATTGAGCTATTCTTCTCCTCTGCCTGCTTAATGTGTGTGTGTGTGTGTGTGACATGGGTTGCTTGCAGATTCTGCAGCAATTCATGACCCTTCACTTTCCCATAACAGACCTTTAACACAGGTCCTCATTCCTCATGGCTGTGTGTGTGTGTGTGTGATGCGTGATGCACAATGTGGCCCATACAGTGCTGCAAGAGAGGTTGTGACCTTTGGCGTCTTAAACTTTGTAATTGGACCCTGGCAGCTGTATGGTGGTTTCCAATATGCCAACACTAATTACAACTAGAGAAGGGGCGTGTCCTTTAGGAAAAAATGTGTGGGACTGCTGTATGAAATTACTGGTTCTGTGTTGGAAAAATAGAAGGTTTGTATTTTTGTTTACCACTGATTTGTATTTCTATAGAGGCAGTAATGGATTGCCTAAAATGCTGAAGTTGGAATGTGGTAACTGTAGTAAGGCTGGCAGTAAACTCAGAACTGGTATTGTTGTGTCAGCAAACACCAGTATACCCACTGGGCATGGGGTCCCATTTAAAGACGTTCAAGGTGGAAGGAGACATTGTTAACTAATTAATGTTAACACCATGTTGGGATTAGGGATGATAGTATCTGTTAATCATTTGTTCACATTCTAAGCACTGGATTCTTTTTAGGTCAATACCTATATTTTTATTTTTATTTAAAAGCTCTTCAATTTGGTTATTAAAGAATCGTGATCAAGCTTACTGTTTGATTTTTTAAAATAGTTTTTACAGTTGGAAAATACATTTCAGCACTTGCTGATGGACAAAATGTGATCTATACGTAGATACAGATATATCTGTGATTAGCTATAATTGCTGTCAGCCCTATAGGACCAGCAGTCGTAACTATAGAGGTGTTTTCCATTGTTTACTGCAGAATTTATTTGGGCATTACATCCAGTTAATGGCCAAACACAAAGCATTTTTTTCTTTTGTTTTAAAAGTATGTATAGGAAGGCTGTTTAAAGTGCAAATTGGCTCAAAATAATGGTGCATTCATGTATTTATATAGAAAATACAGACGTTATTTTGTGAATGTAGTGCTGTCCAGTGCTCTACCCATATAGATTAGTAATATTTAATACAATTAATTATGGTTTAGTCTTTACTCTTCAATACCACTAACACAATACTGTGTAGCGACGGTGCAAGTTTATTTACTTTGTCTCTCATTCCCCACAGTTTGACATCCGCACTCCAGCAACATTTAAAAAACACTACAGAAAAGGGATGACTGAATGTGATTTCAGTTGGACTTTAATCACAGTAGCTCCTAGGAGAGAGGAGACATTCTCATTAACGGTTCCAGACTGAGAGTGAAGTTTAATGAGCTTGAGTGTAAACAGAGAGATGGAGGACAAACAGTGAAATACACAAAGACGAGACGGGCTGATCAACTGATTCTGGATGGTCAAACAGAGAAACGGGATGTTAACAGTGTGGACTCAAGAGGATTTGTGTTTATATCCGACACACACACACACACACGCACACACACATTCTTGCCCCCACTCGCCCACTCATCCACCTTTTCAGTGTGAATGGTGTTTCTGTTGGGAAATGTCACACTGACCGGTGGGTCTGTGTGTCTCATGGAAAAAAATGCTTGATGGTAATCCCACCCAACCCTCCCCCCCACCCACCCAGACACGG
>JBBPCS010040026.1:0-20623 GCA_037974645.1 Hollardia meadi
TGTGTGTGTGTGTGTGTGTGTGTGTGTGTGTGTGTGTGTGTGTGTGTGTGTGTGTGTGTGTGTGTGTGTTGGTGGTTTGTGTGTAAATGGAGAAGGACACAAGAAAAACATTAGCAATGGAGCTCATTACTTCCTCTTTGAGAACACCATCAAAGCAGTAATACTTTGACCTTTATTTAGGTATTTTTCATTTAGACAGTCATCATGTTGGAGGAAAATTTCTCTGATTGATTCTTTATTTTTCTTGAAGTGGCTCTCCAGCATTGCCAGGAATTTTCATTGAATAGTTTCAATAAATGATTAATATGTGGCCAACAGTAATTAAACCAAAGACAATGAACTACATTGTCAAGATGGTTCCTGTCTGCGAGAGGTTCCTCTCTGACTAGAACAGCAGATGGAAGTCAGAGTATCATTCACACATGCACACATTTGTCCAGCATTTGCATATTATTAGTCTCTATACACTTTGTTTAAGCACAGTGTTTTAGTGCTTCTTCTGGAGGATAATTGATTGCAGGTTGCTCCTCCATGACTGTGAGCACTGGGTAGCTTCCAGCTGTGAATGTTTGCATCTGTGTATGTGTTAGCAGGGCCTTGCCAAAAAAGGGGAACCTTGTTGAAACAGATCAGATGGTACTGGAATGAACCAATATTGATAAGGTTAACTGATCTTGTTAACCTCTTGTGGCCTCACACCAAAACTAAACTGAAATGTAATGCTTTGCAACGGCTGAAGAGGGCAGGACTGAAGTGTCTCATTTCACCTGAGTTGTCTACTCTCTGATAGATCCAAACCTTCCCTTTGATCTTCTTATGGCCTGTAGATACACCTGTGGCTTTGTGATCTTATCTGTGTATTGGCTGCATAATCCAAATATGCTGTCATCTGCAGTAAAACAAAAATATTTTGTCTTATGTTCCTCTGTTAGTTTTGTCTCTAGTGTCTCTAAATGTGGGTGGCTGTTCAACAGCATATAAGCATGTGAATTTAACCTCCGCCCCCACACAGGTGTTGTCAGGTGAGTCAGCTCTGCCGTGTCATTTTATATCACAGAGCTGACAGACAAGGTGAGTAACCTTAGCTGAGAGCTATGTTAAATTTAAAATCTCTGACGCACTATGAGTGACTTTTATTTAAAAATGTATCATTTTTAATTGTTTGAGTGCTCAAGCTACAAATTTAAGATTTGTTGATTAAACCAGGTCAGAAACACAGGTCAGGTTTCTTCAATACAGAATGGCATTGTTAAAGGTAAAGCTAATGCAAATAGTAAAAATATCCCGTCTACATTACATTTTATATGATGTTTAGACAAGCTTGTGTTGAAAAACTCAAAGAAAGAACAATGAACACAGAGAAGGGATGAAAGCCGATTGATGCAGTATTTTTCTGAGATGTACATTTGAATTTATCAGCCTAAGTGCAGGAATTTATTTACTGCCAGCTCCAGTATCTTATGCATGGCCTCAACGAGCTGTAAATGACATATTTGCAGGTCTTTCTCATTTTCCCAAATGAGCTGTGTTTCCCGGGGCGATGGACTGGAGTCAGTCGTTACAAGGACAGCATGCTGCTTTCCTCTGGTTCACAGGGTCCCAGCTCCGGTCTGTGATCACGAATGGTATAGTCCCAGAATGGTTTCATGGGATCATTTCCAGGAAGTAAGTTCAAAAAAATATATCACTGTCTGCCATCTCTGGCAGGGGAGGCAGTGGAGGAGGAATGTGGAGAGACGTGCTTTAATAATCGTACAGTATCAAGATAACAAGGTTGTGTCCCAGCATGCAGTGATTGTATGGAACAAATTGCTCTATTATTGTCATTTATGTTTAGGATGCATGTTTTCCCCTCTGCTTTATGCACAATATCAATGTCAGGCTGAAGAGAGTAAAGTAACAATGTTAAAGTAAAACTTTATTTATGTAGCCCTTTTCTAGAGCAGATATTACAAAGTGCTTCACAATTTTCAAAGCAAGCCATGAACTACAGACACAATATAAACCTAACCAATATACGCCTAAACAAAGTCTAAACAAGGAAAATTTCCAAAATGTCAAGTTTTCAGGAAGTAATAAACATTTTTCAGGAAGTTCTGACAAATACGTAAACACAAGGGCAGCTAAGCTGTTTCCTAAAAAATTCCCACAGTGACTTTCACAGCAAACTGATTTCAGTTCCAGTTCACATGTTATGCCACTCGCGTTTTTTTTGTCTGTGGTAATTGTGTGTCAATTATTTGTGTAGGACGGCAGAGGAACTGCTGATGTCCAAGCCTCCTGGCTACTTCCTCATCAGAGTCAGTGAGAGCAGGATTGGCTACACTCTGTCATACCGGTAGGTGTTTGCAGGATTAAAAAGAGCTTTATTTCACAGCTTACACTCAGTCCAGTCCAACAGTTCAAAGTCCTGCCCCGTTCACTCTTCTTGATATACCCTCTTTGACCCCTAAGTGCTGAGGACCGCTGCAGACATTTTATGATTGATGTGTTGGAGGATGGCCATTACGTCATAGTAGGGGAGAACAGGCGGCACCGGTTTCTACAGGACCTGGTGGACTTTCACCGAAGAGCTCCCATCATACCTTTCAACGAGGTGCTCACTGTTGCTTGTGGACAGGTGAGAAAATGTTTTTATTAATTATTAACCTGCAAACCTTGATTGAACAGTCATTTCATAATAGATTTGTGTGGTTTTTAGGTTATTTTATTTATTGTGCTCACTACTCTTTCTGCTGTTAAATGTATGATGAGGAATTACCTCATCAGGATGACATTTTTGCTTTTGGGCATTCACACTGCATGTATTTAGAGTTAAAACTGAGTCAGCATTACTATCCATAACTGCAATGTTTGCTTATTTGCTTGCCATCTGTGCACCATGAAAAAGAGAACAATCACAAATTGTTCTGGTTTTATTTTCTCTCTTTGTCTGATTCTACGGAAGGCCTCGAATGACCAGACTGACTATGCGGAACTACTGTTTCCTCAAAGACATCCAAACACAAGTTTGCGACCAAACAACTCGCTACTTCCGAGCCCAAGTCACCCAATCTCACAAGAAGATATCCCACCTGCCCTTCCATATCGGCCGAATAACCTGAGGAACTCTGCAGTCCTGTCTGCAAGCAGCCAATCAAACCGACTTAACCTGACTGTGGAAGAATATCCACATGTCCCCAACTCTTTTCCGGCCACGGTAATGGGGATCTTAGTAGACTGATATTCTAGTCCAGTGCTAAAACTGTTAACTGATGTCATGTTTTGATTCTATCAAATGCTGTCTGAGCAAATGGATTCTCAAGACATTACGAAGATTTTTATTGATAACTGTTAGAAACTAACAGGATGCTGGAGACGGGCAGAATTTTCTCCCAAACTTTGAACATTTTTTGGTTGTTTCACATGAGAGAGTTCTGTGTTTCTGATGTTGCTTTTTTCACTGGTTTGAAGTATAGGTAGGGTTTCAGCAAGAAAACTGTATTGGTAATTTTAGTGCACAAACCTGAATTTAACAATCTTTAAATCTGATGACAGTTGTGGGGACTGTTAACTTACATCGCCAGGTCAATCAAATAACACCCACACATAGAGAAAGTTCAACATTTCAGCAGTTTTAACATTAAAATCTAAGTCCTTTTATTTTTAAACAAATTTCTATGCTGTCTGCTTTATGTTTAGAATTCCCAGCCTGTGCCCATGACCAGAAACAGATACACAGCCAACAACTCTTCATCCACCCAGCCTCCTGAAGTCCCTGCTCGGAGCGCTGTTCCTGCACTGAAGCAGAACCAGGCTTGTATCAGAACGGTCTCTGCACCTGAAAGTCCCATAACAGCTGAACACCCATTTGGTGTCAACACTGGGTCTGTAAAGAACCAGGAAGCAAAGCCAACAGTTGTCACCAACCTAAAGATCCTCAGGAATAAATTCCAGAAGAAGCCAAGCATGTCGCAGGAGTTTATGTACACAGAGATCAACATGGAGGCGACTGACAAGAGTAGAAACTCTGAGAATGAGTATCAGGAGATCACAGGGGAGCAAACCTTCACCCGTCTACATTTTCCCTGCACTGATGTGACGGATGGAGGTTTACCTCAGGAGTACTTTCCGCCTCCACCTTTTGCCCCAGGATACTGATACACAACGGCTCCCTTAGAAAATATTGCACTGATGGATTGATCAGTGGATTGCAGAATGACTGAAACATAACTGAATTGAGGCTAAGAAGGTAGATGGTGTGCACATCCAACCCCAAGTGGTTGCAGGTGAAGGACTGTATAGTGAAACCTTACAACAGTTTGATAATATTCTGTTTCCAAATTAAAGATTTTTATTCACATGCATGGCTGTTTGCCTGACTAAGACCTAGAAAGTCAAAAGGTTGCTTCCTTATACTAAAAAATAAGGCTACATCCAGGAGCCAATTAGCTTAGCCTAACACAAAGACTGGAAGAGTGGAAAACAGTGCAGGGAACAAAAACGTTCAACTGTTACACTAACTAATTCGCACATTCTTACTTGTTTATTTCCCCATTTCCAGTCTTTGTGCTAAGCTAACAGGCTTTTGGCGAAAGCTTCATGTTTACCATTTAACTTTCAGCAAATAGTGTTAAACTATTCCTTTATTATCATATTATCTTTACATAAGTGAATCAAAGCTGCATATGCTTCAGTTATTTTGTTTAGGACTCAGATGACTGTAAGTTAAAGCAGTCTTCACGTTGTCTTCGTGTGTGCTAGTGAATGCTCTATTTTGTGTTTATTTGTTGGTTAATTCAACAGAGACAATACAGAACATTATTGCATAAAAAGTGATTTATATAGGCATCTCAACAAAGCTATTTACTAGCTTCTTACCTGGCTAGGCTTTTAAAGGTTACATGTTTTCTATGCCTCTATGGTAATGTAATAAAGTATGAAAAGGCAGTAGGAGGAAGGTTTATGCAGCATATGGAAATCAGAAAAGACATGTTTAGATTCAGCTGCTTTGAATACTGATCAGTTATCAGCAATATGATTAGGGAAGTTGGCAGATGCAGATACATGTACTGGTCAAACTTGTTTCACTGGTATACAGGTGAGTAAAATTCACCATTATGTAATTTTTGGAAAAGGAAATATTTCCCCAAAACACATATATTTCCTTTTTTTCCCTTTTTTTTCCTCCTTTTTTTTTTTACCATAAATGGCTAATTCAGACCTTTGTTATATACTCATAACAGCTATAAAGCATGTGATATCAATAATATTTTACATTTATGTCTATAATATTTAAAGAATCTAAATGTGTTACATACATGAATGAGCTAATAAATCACCTTTGAAAAACAATGAAAAATCTGTATTGGTTTCCAGTTATAGCTGTTCTGCAGTTATTTTTTCATGTCACATAATCAATGTTACTCTATGAGAGACGTATGTGATTTGGCTATAACAAATCAAGGACACACTATTTTATTTACCCATACTGGAAATTTAAAGATTTTCTATTTCTGCTTTATGCAGTTCCTCCTATCCCCTGTCCTCTTCTTCCTCCCTTGCTTTACTTCTCTCTCTGTTCATCGCATGGCTTGTGTGCTGTCCTGGTAAGGTTGTCACGACGCCAGAATTTTAAACTTTGTGCACAACAACCAGCACATATTACTGGTACAGAAAAAAAAATCACAATTGTAGTAATGTTAATTCTCATACTTTTTACAACCTTATGTCCTGGTCACTCATTGCTGGCCTGCATGGTGTGCTGGTGTAATAACCAGGGTTTTAATTCTAATTTTAATTCGACCAGGATCGTGTATAACATTGCAGTCCCTTTCTGTCCCAGACTTTTCTCATTTTATTGTAAAGCAGTTGTTGTTTCCAACCATTTTAATTTAGTTATTCTTAAATTATTTCATATATTTTTAACCATGTAAAAACAACAACATTATCTCAAATAGTTTATCTGTTGATAATGTCAATATTTGGGATTATATGGTGTATGGTAGTTAAATTACTTCAGAACTCTCCTTACCAAATAGAAAACACTTGTCATATAAGACTACCATCTAGTGGCAATAAACCATATCAGATGCTCAAAGTGTATAGTGGTGTATTCAGATCCTGTCTGAAATACCATAATATAAAAGTCTAATTTTAAGTTATTAACCAAAGCAATTGTAGCAAATTTCACAATCTAATGATATATATATATATATATTTTAAACATGTAAATTAATTTGTAACTGTAGATGTTAAAAATTAGGGATGCACGATTTGTAATTACTAATGATTTCATATTTGTGTGATGTAAGATTTGTTGTTAAAACTCACATGACATGTCCCCTCCTCTCTGAAATAATGCAGAACATGTATTGCAAAATACAAAATAAATACTTACTGTATCGGAGTGCATGTATGCTGCGTTTT
Source organism: Hollardia meadi (assembly GCA_037974645.1). Taxonomy (NCBI): domain Eukaryota; kingdom Metazoa; phylum Chordata; class Actinopteri; order Tetraodontiformes; family Triacanthodidae; genus Hollardia; species Hollardia meadi. The sequence goes on from JBBPCS010040026.1 coordinate 6,409, forward strand.
TTTAGGTCAATGAAGAAAATTTGTATTATCGGCTCTATATTTCATGCACCCCTATTAAATACTCAAGTGGAGCACAAACATAAAGTAGCTTAAAATGACTGAATGATGAATAAAGTAGGTTACAAGCACCACAAACTGCATTTACTGGTAAATGCAGTTAATGTCCTTTTTTATTTTAGACCACTGGGCTCTAGAGTGTCCTGCTATTGCAGAATTGCCTCTGGCTTTTTACGAGGCCTAAATAAATAAATAAAATAAATATAGAGTTAGCCTACGAATGGTCTAATTATGGAGCACCATTGCTGACAGGAAATAATAGGCTATAGATAACCATTTGAAAATCATAAAAAAAACTAACATTTTCCACAATTATCCTCAATTATTGAGGATAACTGAGTCAGAATCAGGAGTTACTTACTAAATATTTTTGAATATATATATATAATAACTATGACATAATTTTGATTATATTTTAATGGGGGTTTTTTTGTTCTAAATAAAATATATACAGTATATTTTTTTCCTGTCTTTAATTGATTTCTATACAAACTAGATTGGAAAATAAACAGCTCAAAACAAGACAAACCCTTTCATGAAGCTCCATAGTTGTCCAGTTAACAATGTTTATTGAAACATAGGCTATACAGTATGAATGCATTTTTTATTGATGTAAAATAAGAATATTCCAAAACTAATTAGGCCTATCAGTACATAAGTACGGTTCTCATGCTCGCATTATTGCATTTGGTCAACTTATTTTGCCCCATAGCGCAGACCTACAGTAGCTTCGAGACCTAGCATGTGTGGCGAGATGTTAAGTAGATGGGACGGATCACAAAGGAGGTCAGTATTTGCCAGTTCCTTTTAAGGAAAACACCCCGCTTTGTCCCGGGGCACACGGAGGAGCAACAACCCATAGAGTTGGATTTGTAACGCATGTCTTTTTCGGAGTCGGTGGGGCGATGGCCAGCCATTAAACACCGCCCTTCCTGGCTACCCCGTGCTACAAAACGCGCAGAGCTGATAAGCTAGCTGGCAAAGTGACGTCATCTGTGGAGCAATCGCTTTCCAGCCAGGAATGATCGCACTGTTACTTATGTAGCGATCCAGGAAGTTGTACCACTGTCTAGAGCTCTCTTTTTTTTAAATGATTTTAACAGCAATACTTTTTTTTTTTGCGACTTTCAACTTTTTTTCATCGTAAACATCCCAGCGACACCATGACTCACATCCCAGGACAGCCGCTGACTGCCGTTGTCGTAAGTTTTGTAGTAATGTTATTCAACGGGACTCTATTGTTCAGCTTCTGGTCCAAAGTTAACGAAAAACCGAATGAACACACACCTCTGAATAAGGTGAATTAACTTGTTAGGCAGGCGTGGTGCTCTCACGAATGTTAGCTAGCTATATTAAAGTGTAAAATAGCTGTCTTCGGGTAAAGTGTACACAGTGGAAGCAACTAACCTGAGATAATAGCATTATTCCTGTTTAAAAAGGTCAGTTAGTAATGGTAAATGTAAAGAAATCACTCGTTAAATCACTGCACCGGGACGTGGGGCATTGATAGGGGATGAAATCTATTGCTAACATTTTGTTGTTCAGTGTTTATTTAAAGGCATGTGATGTGTCTTTACAGCTAACTACTCTCTTACAGATGGGCGTCACCATAGGTATGATTAAATCTCACTGGTCGCCTAACAGTCAATGGTCGACTTTCGTACAGTTAGATTGTACTATTTGTTGCGCTACATTCAAATGCAGCAGGAATTATCACAACTGCAAATGGATCTTTGTGATTAAGTGGCAGATATAAGAGCTGGGATTTCGCCAGGCCAGATGCAATGTGTCACATGTGAGGGGTGGGGACTGTGGAGCAGGCAAGTCTAGAGAAAGCATGGAGGGGAACTTCTTCACTGTATGTTTTAGTGTGGCATCCACTATCAAGGACAGGCCGTTTAAGTTTGTGTATCATGGATATTTATAATATAGTTGCAAGTGCTTGGATAAATGCTTCCAGATGCTGGACTATGGGATAAGTTATATTTACAATAGCCTGACTAATGCTGTGAGGCAGGTACTGGAATTGTTATTCCAGGGTTAAACCAGCTAATATGTTAAAATTTATGTTATATATTAATATATTAATAATATATTATTCTGCCATTATTAAACACACTGAAGTGACTGTACTTAGATGTTAATAAGAGTGAATAATGCGTTTCGCCTGTGGCTTCTTCAGGTTTGCTCAGTACAGTATTTGTATTTATGTGGTGCAGTTTCTTGTTACTCCAGACCAGTGTCCCATTGAAAATGTATGGTTCTTTATGAAGTGCAAAATTTGACAACGGAGACCCCAGACTGTTGAGCAACTGAAGTTATATACCAAGCAAGAATGGAAAAGAATTTCACTTTAAAAACTTCAACAATTATTGTCCTCAGTGTCCCAACTTTTTTGGAATGATGTTGCATTCCATGATGTTGTTTTTGGAATTATGAACTTCATAATGATTATATATAGGCTTATAATTCTCTTTTTACTGGGAAAGAGTGGTACTCAGCCAAGTACGTTGGCTGAGAGAGCTCAGCGCACACTAGCAAATTAAGAAAACATCATCAATTTGACATTGCAAATAGTCACAACACAATCAAATAGAGCAAGGCACCGCAAGTAGCACAGATGACAATGGATATGGATGTTTCTGGGGGACACTAAAAAGTGACGGACACACGGGACACCTGTGTCTCACTAAAATACAAGTTTTTTTCTCTTTATTTTAATATTTGTTATGGCATGAGTCAGATATTAGCCGGTGGCAGATATCTGTTGTTAACCTAGCCTTTGCATTTTGCTGATTAGCCTGCCAATTCAAATAATACCACGAAAAACACACCGAGCCATCATGATATTAAAATAAAGAGAAAAACTTATAATTTAGCTAATTTTCCAGCACCACTGAGGAGTAGCCGATTTCGATAACTTTGAGAGTCACAAATGGTCGCAAAACAGGAGTGTCCCGCGTGTCCATCAGTTTTTAGTGTCCCCTAGAAACATCAATATCCGTTGTCATCTGTGCTACTTATAGTGCATTTCTCTATTTGGTTGTGTTGTGAGTGTTTGCATCGTGTTTCTTTATTTGATTGTGTTGTGAGATTTCTTAGTTTGCTAGTGTTTTGTCTATTTGCATGTGTTTTCTTAAATTGCAGTGCGTTGAGCTCTCTCAGCCACCGTAGAAATGTGTTGTAGTACCTGGCCTACAAGTCCTGACTGACTGACAGACTTTTACTTTAATAATCAAAGTTCCACACACATCCTTTGACTTCATTGTATCAGCCACAACACTCAGTGAATGTCTGGTTATTCATCACAACACACAAAGGCAGTCTTTGTGTTGAGGAGTGTTGTGAGGAATCCTACTGTCCATCCATCTGGTTAGTGATCCTGCAGCTGCTTGTCAGTGTCAAGGGCAGGGCTGCACTATAAAGTCTCTGTTCCAGTGCAGACTTCAGTTACTAGGAAACAGCCTCTGAAATCCACCAGCTGTCATGCGCTGATATGTGTCCATGTTGTGTATATCAGTTCTGTGTCCAGTCATTTTTCAAACTGATGTCAAGCTGAATGTAACTGACAGTTGATATCAAACCTTTTGTTTTGCGTTTGCTCATATTTTCAATGTTGTTTCACTTCATCATGATTTACACACATGATCTGTTATAGAAATATGTGTCCATGCATACGTTAAGTTAAAACAAACAGTTAAGATCGTGATTCAGTTATGGTTAATTATAGTTGCTATGTCCACATCCAAAGTGACACATTTCTTTGAAAAACTTTTTTTTTGAGCTTCTTTATTTTGAGCAAGAAAAAAAAAACCTTGAAAAAATAAATATTGAATTAATTTTGTGTGTCACGGTTTTTAAGTTGTCTGTGTAATGCTCGACGAAGGTGGGGCTGATTCTGTTTTGTTTTTTTCTGTTGAACAGGAACGAATTGAGATCCAGAAGTTGCGGCAGGGAGATAATCTGATCCTGGGTTTCAGTATCGGAGGGGGGATAGACCAGGACCCTGCACAGAACCCCTTCTCCCAGGACAAGTCTGACAAAGTAAGTGTGTGTGTGTGTGTGTGTCCATCAGCTCTTTATGTACTGTAATTGTATACAGTAAATACCACATTACTATTTCTTTATTTATCAAGACATTGACAATATCTGACAATTTCGAGCCCAAATATTCAAAATCAGATGTAAAGAGTTAAACGTTGTCCCATAAGTCAAATATATTTTAAGTATTTCACCTGAACAAAAATCCTATAATTCCATATTATCCTTAGTTGGGGGTCAAAAATACAATGTACAGAAGTATAGAAAATCTTTGTTGATGACTCCTGTTGTAGTTTTGTCATTCACATCAACAGGAAAGTTGATTCAGGGATGTAACTTTTCACGGTTCACCTGGATGTCAGGGTCTACTTGGAGGACAAAGCTACAATTTAAATCATTTTTAATAATGTGGTGTGACGCCCCCGACCCATCTGACTCTTTTTCTGTTCCCGATCGTATCCCTGTCCTGCTGCTTCTGCAGAGCAGCCCTTGGTGAGCTCTAAATGAAGGGCAGGCCTAAACACATCACCTGCAGCTGAATGTGTATATACAGTGTGAGCTGGAGAGATGGAAATATGCCATCAAATTCCGGGCACAGATACCTTTTTACAGAGTGATATGAGCTTTCCTTCAGGTATAGATATTAGCTTCCAACTTTCTCCTAGATATTCTTGGCACGTTGATGAACATTATTGGAGCTTTCCACAGAGCTGTGCAGGTGTTCTCATCTCATTAATACCACTAGCTTTCATCAAAACGTATTACCACTAACTCAAAAGACAAAGGGCTTCTGTCTTGTTTTCTTTAAGTATCTGTTCCACACTTTACTTAGACAATCAGTCAACTAATCAGCTAGTCAATCAAGGAAAAAAAACAACTACTTTTAAAATCAATTAATTGTTTAAGTCATTCGTCAAGCAAACATGTCAAAATGTGTTGGATTTTCTGTTTTTCTCTGTTTTATTTAATTGTTAACTGACTTTACTTTTAGACTGTTGACTGAACCAAATAATCAATGTGTGATGGCCGTTTTCCACTATTTCCTGATATAGTATAGACGAATAGATTAATTAAGAAAATAAATGGCACTTTAATCAAAACAATGGTTTGTTGCAGTTCTAGTTCTGGAGATATTGTTGGTTTATGTTCTGGATATTAGAAGCCACTAGTATTGCTATAAATATAAATATTAATCAGCATTACACTCTTGTATTCTCTCAAGACATTGAGTTATTGTATCCCTAAATGCATCTTTAATAAACCTTTTCCCTCATCAAAGTTGTGAATCTAAACATTTGTTAAGTTTTGTAATAGTCAGAGGTCACAGAAGAGGGGATTTATATAAAGATAATTAAATGAAAATAATGTTTTTCCTTTCACATTTTGAAAGCAATATACTATATTGAAGATTTTTGAGACATTCTGATAGTTAAGGCAATTTGCTCACTCCCCTCTTGCTACCAATTAAATTCAATAGAATGAATTAATAGTAATATTGTAACCGTAAAAGAAGAATGAGGATTCTGATCATACCGGAGAGACTTCATTACACTACAGTAATCTCTTATGTGCTTTTTCATTATCTGTATTAATTATAAATGTGTTTGTTGTCCAAAGGGCATCTACGTGACCAGGATAACACCAGGAGGACCAGCAGACGAGGCAGGCTTAAGGATGGGAGACAAAATATTGCAGGTGTGTAGTGAAAAAGATCCACAAGATGGCACCATGTGTATGCCAGAGAGTCGGGCAGGAGCTGAGCACCAGGAGCAGTGCTCATCTTACTACTGCTAATCAACTTGGTGCTAACTTAAATGAGAAAATGGCTCCAGCGTCTCTCAAATAAAAATTATTTTCTTCCTCCCAGGTGAACGGCTGGGATATGACCATGGTGACCCATGACCAGGCTCGTAAAAGACTAACAAAGAAGAGTGAAGACGTTGTGCGGTTACTGGTAACCAGAAAGACATTGGAGGAAGTTGTCAAACAATCTATGGGCCATTGGCCAAGACAGTAAAATAGTAGTACTACTTATCAACACAGGCTAATGCAATAACTAAGGCCTGAACAATCATACACACACACACACACACACACGGCGATTCACACAAGTTCAGACGATAGTGGCCTTTATAACTACATCAATGCAAAAGTGTTACACAGACCACATCAGATCATTTGATATCTAGGTGACATATCCAGATACTTCAGTCCGCAAAAGACAATTCTTAGTCAATGGACATTGAGATGGTGCTATTTTATTCCACACACACATTCAAACTATTTTTCAAAGAGTTTACCTGCTTTATTTTTCATATATCTTCGTTCCACCTTCTGAAGTATGTAGCAGTTTCAGTTCTGTGTGGGCTTTAATACATTGAATCTGAATCTGAATTCTCACATTGAGTTCACTGTGAGAATGTGTTACAGGATTTGATTTTCACTAAGCCACTTTTGGGATCAATTTGCTGTTCAAGTTTTCCAAAACTAGCATAATACATTTTGACAAAAATAAACGTTTTTACCCATTTAACAATGTTGCTACAATAATGACTGATGATTTTTTAACAACAGTGGGCTGAAATGAGTTTTTGGAAGACCTTTCATACTTTCATATCTCTCTACTTCACATCAATTATAAATTGAGTATAGTACAACATTCTGGATTCATTCACACTTAGGAGATACAGTATATATACTCCAAATTTCCTCAATCCGTGCTTGATAAGAGTTATTTCAGAGCAGTCGTAGTCTTTCTTGATGCAAGGTTTAGGACATCTTGGTCAAAAACATTTTGGTCTTTTTTGCCTACAGCGGACCAAAGGTTGTCTTGATGGTTTTGATATATCAGGAATGTTCAGTGCTTTTTATTGTATCATTAATGATCAGCGTATTTTCTCTTTCCAATAAAAAAAACAAAACAATGTTTTGCTGTCATTCCTGTCAAGATTACATCATCAAATGCCAAAGTAAAAGCCAAGGCACTGTAGAGTGATCAAAATATGGACATCAGTGTTTGTAATCATCATTTCTTTTTTATAATGGTACAGTAAATTGTTCTATAACAAACCTTATACCTGTATGCTCAACGTTTTAATGCATCCTAATGTCTTTTCACTAATTATTCCTGTGTCATACAAACAGACCTACTTTTGTATAATACCAGTCATATCATTGTCAATATAGTCGCTCTCACGTATCACCTTTATCAGTTCCAGCAACAGAGAGGTGGGAATTCTCTGTTAGTTTGACACTGGAATAAGATACATTCAGATTGACTTAACCTGTAAAATGTTTGAATTTGTTTACTGTCACTGACCAAACGTCCGAGTCAAAGCTGAGTGAATGTTGTTTGATAACTGGGAATGTACATAGCAGCCCTGCATGAAAACGTCATACCATTAAGTTTAATGATTTGTTTCCATTTTGCAATTCCACTGTGATTTCTGCAACACAACAATGATTCACTGCCTTTGATACTGTATACACTATATAACATTGCAGATTAGTGCTGATTAATAAATCCTATTTTCATTGTCAATCACGATATGGACTTGCACAATAAATACATTGCAAAAGACTTCCTAAAAATGCAATTAATGAGAAAAATAATTTTACTTACACACCGCATGCATTCACAACATTTGGCCAAACAGGTGAAGCCCCGGCTAGCCATCAGCTAGCCTCAGATAAACTGGTTTCAGTTTGTTGGCGACTGCGAGGTTAGCTTACACGATGGCTGAGGAAGGACAGAGGAGCTAATATGGGCACAATATTTATTCAAGTCAAATAATCATTGTGTTAATGAACAATGTAATCGCACCCCACAGATTTCCCTCATATTGTGCAGGCCTATTGCAGATGAATGATTTAGTACTAACCATAAACAATATTTTGACCTTGAAAGGTTACAGTACTGAAAATTGTAATTCTATACTAATCTTATATTTTTGTGTAATCTTAAAGGCTATTTTTCTTATGCTAGTAGTATATAATATGTTTTGTATGTATTTAATAGAACTATTTGATTTGTATAATAATATCTAATCTAACAATCAGATGTGTAAAATGTAAGGTTTTATTCCAAAATGAATATCCAATGTGAAATAAGTTATATGCCACAGTATATTAGCATTATTGCTGATAAAGTAATAATGCAATAGGGAGTCGGAATGATCCTGATAAAATGGATGTTAAAGGTATGGTGTGATGAAAAATGTCTCAATGTTTTTGAAAGAGCCAAACTATTAAATCAAGTCTTGGTTTGAATCAATGTTAACATTTTTCAGTACACCATTCTGGAATGAAACCTGTAGGTTACATTGTAACTGTTGTTCTCTGAGTGAAGAGATTATCTCTCCAGCCTCGTACATATGGAATATATATTTCTGTGGAGAGACAGTCTCGATACAATAGAGAATTGTAGGTTACATTGTAACTGTTGTTCTCTGAGTGAAGAGACTGTCTCTCCACATAAATATATATTCCATTTGTACAGGGCTGGAGAGATGGGCTCGATACGATAGAGAACTTTTGATACTTAACAGCACTGGTTCCCAACCTTTTTGGCTTGTGAGCCCTTAAAATAAAGCCATATTTGTTACCCCTCATCACAGATTAGCGCCTTAGTGTTGACATTAATTCTGCAAAGCTCAATTGAAGAGTTTGATTTAGAAATTAGTTTAATGTAAGACAAATCATTTGCAGTATATTTCAGTTATGTCTGCCCACTTAAAGATTTTGCACATGTAAGCTTCAGCAGAGCACAAAAGTTTTGCATTTGATTGTATAAAGTTTACAATATGAATATTAATATATACAAAAAGACTAAAAATGGAAAATGCCTCTCTACCACATATTGATAAAAGTACCAATATAATATACCCCCCTCTTCTCCACACTGCAAAGCCTTTTTTTTTATCGTACAGGCCCTTCAAATAGCTTCATGTCGCCCGATATAAAGTTATCAGCTGACACTTCAAAGCAAAGAATCTATTCCCTGACCTTTCTGTGTTTACCAAGGCATTTTGATACAGAGAGCTTTCTCTACTTTCATCTCTTAAATATGTGTGCCTGGAACCAATCACTTGCCTTTGAAGTCAGGACTCAGGGAAACAAACAGGCCATGATCCAGCAAAATGAGAAAAACTATTTGCATATAGTGACTCCCGATTTAAAAAGCTTGTGAGAAAAGTTTAAGAAAATTTTAATCTGCGGCCCATTTAATTTAGATTTTGGCTTTTAGAAGCACCTCCATTAACAAATTAGATAAACTTCCAAGGCTGGGTTGCCCTTCATTTTCTTTCTTAATATATTTCTCAGCATATTTCCTCTTTGTTTAAATAAAGGCAACTGCAGTGTGTCAGCGTGAAGTTATTCAGCGTCATGATGGCAGGTGGTATATAATATAAAGTACTACCAGTGTTGTGAGGGCCAAACATAGCCAGCTGAACTTGCTGTGTAATGTTTTTTTAAGTCTTAAAATAACACCTGCTCTGTGTCACATCATGGGAGAGGGTCGATTTAGGGCAACGCTGAGCTAATATCCCCCCTTTGAGAAATAATTGATGAGTGATCCGTGTGTGTGTGTGTGTGTGTGTGTGTGTGTGTGCTCCTGTTATTTTGTTCCAGGGACAGAGGGAAGTATGCTCCATTCCACTTGCCTGGGCGTCATAATTCTATTATACCATGTTTTGAGACAATAAAGTGTTTGTACAAACAGCCCAGCGAGTGCTCACAATGTGAGTTTGCTCTCACAATACCACAACATTAACACATTGCATGTTGCTTGGTAACTAATGGACAGCCACAAGTGGGAACACTGACGACCCAACTTTATTACAGGAGGTACTCTATGCTAATTACAAATTATGGTTACTCTTAATTATTTTGTTGTCATGATCCTCAAACGGACTTAATTTGTTTGACTTAAATACACATTTAATGTATCAATTTATACTCTTATTAAACAATTTATAAACTCAAAAAAACTTGACATGTTCCAGCAAAAGGAAGCAATTTCTAGACACTAAAAGATAACACAAAAGAGATAAATATTCCTCTCTGCAGGCGGGTGAATAATTATACTATCCAAACGTGGATCATACATGATCTCTGCCTCCCACGTTATGGCAGGATAATTGTGTTGCCATGGTGATGCAATCTGGTGCTATCACTTTGGTCCTACACCAGATTGGAACCAGAGGGGAGTCCACAGCATCACATTCATCTGCATATTAGGTGCAATAAACGGCTGGAGAAGTGGTCTGCTGAATGTTTGCAGTAAACGTATAGGCATGCAGAGGTTATCTGTGTATTCTGTTAGTAAAAAGGCAGAGAAGTGTGACACTATATACACTAATAAACTTGTGATATGGTAGTACAGCTGTAAAAATACCACTTAGCGTAGGTATAATGAAGTTAATAAAATTATCTCAACACAAAAGCTTTTCATTTTATCCCACAATCTTCTTCAGCACATGGAGTTTCCCAGTTGTCATTTTCAAATTTCCATTTTTCTGAACATTTTTTTTGAGGATTTCTTGTCCATCATGGTTTACAGTTTCATCACAAGTTGAGTAGCTGTTGTTCTGGAGCTTTCGATCTTATCACATGATCTTCCTCAGCAAAAGGCGGGTAAAAAAAAGTTGGGAAGAAGACGTCGTCAAAGTGCTCAGCAAAATGAGAACTTGAAAATCTGCAATTACACGACAACTAGCCAACTTCACACGCTTAGAAAGATGTGGTTCAATCTAACCAAATAAAAAAATATCCAGTTTTCAAAATATCAACTTCCTGATCTCAAAATATTGCCAAATACCCAAAAGGACAGCTTTAGAGTTTATATAGTGATGTTAAACCAATGCAAAGGTTGTCATGCAGACCCACCAGTAGGTAAACCTCACTATAATTTTGCACTTGAGGGCCAATGATAAATTTCTCGACATGTTAGATAAAATTTGCACAAATATGGTGCAGTATTTCAGTGTGTGGTAGGCTTCATGCATATCAATGCAACTTTTGTGAACGAGAACACGATGAGTGGGTGTGAGAGTGGAAAGCTGGGCAGCTGGGTGCCAAAGGGTTACAAACACAAGAGTTCCCCAGAGTGGCTGAGAGCAGATGCATGTTGTAACGACCAGGCTGCTCTAAGTTTATATGGCTGCTGCAGGCTCCTTCAGGACCCAACCTCACTGTTTGATAAGCAAAATGAGTGTCGGTATCAATATGTGGAGAATTAGTCACTTTATCATAAAGTGGCTGTTTCTTTCAGCATGAAATCCATTAAGAAGCCAGTTTGTTAGCCTGAGAATAATTCACACTGGCTTCAATGTTGTGGACGGGCAGCAGGTGGTTTATTATTTATTTCTCTCCTGAAGGATCCGTAACCTCTCCTCCTCCCACGCAGACCTCCTAGGCGCTCCTCTCCGCCGGAGGCACTGCGCAAGAAGCGCAAGCCGCTTGGTAGTAAACCGGGAGAACAGTGGAGATGATGAGGGGAGATACAGTGTGTGGGCAACACTAGTTCATTATCGGCTGCGTGGTGGAGAGAGAGGCATCCACATGACGGTGTGAGTAGTGTCTTGGACACACGGAGCTGTGTAAGATTTGATTTGTACCTTGTCATCCTTTTTTTTTTTTTAATGGCTCACTTTCTAGATAAGTGTGGCATGGTTTGAGTGGAACTTGTAGATTGTGAAGTTTTGATCTCTGTTTTTGCAGCGTCTTCAGGGAGGACAACCAGTTGAAGACGGAAGGATCTATCTCCTCATGACGGCTTGACTCAACATAAAGGCAGAAACAGGGTATCTGACTTTCATGGTCCTTTTGCAGCCAGTTTCAATCACTGTATCTAGCAACACACTTAAAAACAGTAAAGTTAAACATGTACCCTGTGTGGGCTCAATACTGGGCTAACTTGAGCCAGTATAGGCGTTTTGACCCAGTGTTGGTCGCTGAACTGACTACAAATTAAAGGGATATTCCAGCAATTTAGCGCTGTGCTTTCATTAAGCCGGGGGACTTGTGAGATGGAGATTGAATAAGGAATAGTTAAAATCAATGCAGCAGTGTGTGAGATGTCTTGACTTTTACACATCTCCCTCTCGCTTCCAGTGAGGGGTTTGCAGGCATGTTTAGTTGGTGTAATTTTTTTAATTTGTGGTATTTTTTATTCCGAGTAGCTTGTTAAAGTCAGATCATAGAGAGCTGCAAAGGCAGTGACCGTGACAAGTAGATTTTGCTCCTTACTTTTACAACTTGTTTTTAAAAGATCATACTTTTAAGTTGCCTAAATGACAATTCTACTGATTTGGTATTTTTATATTTGGTAACTGTTGTGTTTTCTGACTTTAAGCCATCTGCGTGTTTTTGTTGATATTCCCAATAACTATCATAATAAAAAAAGAACTTTAACATAGTAAACTGAAATAGAAAACATTTCCAAGGGATTCAAAGTGAGCCTATTTAACTGGAGACCGTATAGTGTAGGTTTTATTTTTAGTCCAATGTGGGATTTCACCTGTTTTCACCTCTAAAATCCTAGACGGATGTATCATATGTGACGGGACTGTGCCCTGGTTTAGTGAATACAACTCTTTCATTGTGGTAACTTCTGTATCTATCTATATCTACTCCCGTGCAGTTGCTTATGTTGTTTCATTCACTGCGATAACATGTATTACTAAAAAGGATCATTATGAACTTTTAGAAGGAAACACAAGCAGCCAATCCCATTGTTGTATGTATGTACAGTATATGGTATCTCCTTAGCCCCGATGTTGTTGCTGCATTTTTGAGGAGGCACACGTCAAACCGTCCATTTATTTTCTTTGTGTGTGTTTTTGTTCTGTGCGTATGTGTATTGTTTTTTAGTTTTTCTTTATATTTGTTTGTGTATTTTGTTCACTTGCTTGTTTTTTTGTAAAGTATATGAGTTGCTGTCAGATTTTTTTGTGTATGTTGAAAATTGAAATTGAAAAGATAAAAAGAGGAGGCGCACCTCAGCTAAGGCCGGAGGTATACTTGCTTTTAACTATTAGTATTCTTGCTGTTCTCGGTTTGTACCCTCATGGTTGAATGCACTTATTGGAAGTCGCTTTTGATAAAAGCGGCAGCTAAATGAAATGTAATGTAATGAAATGTAGTGTTGGCTTATGCATGATGGCTGCTTTGCATATCCTGCGTCTGTTTGGAGCGTTGGTAGTGCACACCCTCAAAAAGTAACGCTATGGCTACGCAAAATGCAATACGCACATGAACAGTAGGGGCAATATGGGGATGGTAGCAGATGCCTGCTGCCAGAAAGCAAGGGATGATATGCCAATCTGCTGAACTGACCAGCTCACTGTGTGTTGCGTGGTGGACATTAGAAAATACTGGTGGTGTTTCTCATCATAAATTTCTTACATTGGCAGAACAAGATAAAGATTTTGTCACGATATGCTCCATTTAGGGGCATTTCTTACCATCTCTGACGGTGCCACTGCAGCTTTTTGTGCTGTGATCTCAGAATTCACAAAATACCAACCTCCTCAACTGTCGCCATGGTTATTGTTTACATCATGCAAATCCAGAAATTCTAAAGTACCCTTTAGTGGTATCCTCCAGTAACACGCATAGTACATAAATATGGAAACAACTGCTTTCACGATGCAGCCAGTTGTCGTGAATAAAACAAGTCTATCTCCGGCCTAAGACGTTTAGCTGCGAAGCCTATATGCCTGTAGCTTAACCCTGTAACACACAAACATAAATCAACCTTTAGTCTCTACTCATCAAGCTCCAAACAAAGCTGAATCCTGCAACTTCAGGTCAGAAGACAAACAGAGTATTCTTCATGACGAGTAAACTGAAGTTCATTTATAAAATTGGTGGAGTGCCACTTAAATGACTTATTAATTAAGATTTTGGCCCGGATGTTTTGTTGTGTACATGAGCGTGTCATGTTGTACAAAATTCGTAGTAGTAGTAGTAGTCCAACTATATGGATGGGTTGGACTTGTCATGGACTGGAAAAGGTTGGCTGTTCAGTGTACGTGTGACGTGTGTGTGTGTGTGTGTGTGTGTGTGTGTGTGTGTGTGTGTGTGTGTGTGTGTGTGTGTGTGTGTGTGTGTG
>JBBPCS010040071.1:0-20603 GCA_037974645.1 Hollardia meadi
AATAACTAATTAAAACCAAACTGATCAGAAAAATGAACACTTGAACAAACATCAGCGTGATAAGAACTAACTAAAATAACAGAAACCATCTTTGGGAAAAATTTATTTGACGTATACTTTGAGTTTTTAGTTTGGCCCATGTCCTATCTGATATCATTAAAGGGCGGGATTTATTACCTATACTGCAGCCAGCCACCAGGGGGTGATCAACATTTTTTGGCTTCACTTTTGGGGAGCTGCCATGTCATCCATACAGTAAATGGTCCATGCCTACTTTTAGCTAACAATTTAAACTGTTTTTCCATTAGGCCAACTTTTAGCTAAGTGAAATTCTTTTAAGCTATCATTTATCCATTACTAAGCTAACTATTTCAGCTATTTGCTCATTTCTTTTAGCTAACTAATTGTTTATCTATTATGTTTAGCTATCTATTCAACCCCTCGGGGTCAAAGTACCCTTGGTTAGGAATTAATGGATTAAACAAACAAGATACGTGTTAATTAGTGAGCTGTAAAGGTTCTGGTGGGTGGATGTTTTTTAACCTTTGGACAGGGCCAGGCTAGCTGTTTCATTAACATGCTGACTGTTGACAATTATGTCAGTGGTATCAATCACTCTTGTCAAGAATGTGAACAAGCGAATTTTCCCAAAATGTCAAACTATTCCTTCAACAATTAAAGTGTCGGTACTCAGGACGCCTTTTCCAGTGTGCTCAAAGGAAATTTTGAGAGCCTTGAAGTTTTTTAAAGTCTTGTGTAATTTGGTTTGGATAAGGCTACCTCTTTAAGAGACAAGGACAGGTTCTTATCTAGAATTTTAAGAGATCTAAATAGGCTACTTATATCTAGCTTTGTAAAGCCCTTTTGCTCTTTCTTTCCCCATCAGAAGACACGTGGTTTTCCACACTTTCAGTCTGTCACGACAGCGTAGCCTGAATTAAAGTAGTTCCTTATAAATCCCTTCAAATAAAAATAGATTCAGGCCAGCCAGCAAAACATATTTGAGTCAGACTACAGAAATATCAAAACATTCCATCTGCATGACTTTGTAAAGTTCTGCCTTTGTATAAGTCTGCATGTTTGTGTACTAGTCTGATTGTCACGTTGGAAGTCTGAAGGGGCTGTATGTGTGTTTAAGTGTGCATGTGTGTGCGCGCTAGGACTCGAAGTGGGGTTTTTTTCTGCCTTGTTTAGGTTTGTGTTTCACGTGGGAAAAAAAGTGGAACAGGTCCTATCTTCCCCAAACCGGTCCTCCGAGATCGGGTCAGAAAGACCTGCCAAAAGCCGACCCCAGCTGCCTTCCCTCTCTGCCTCTTTCAGGAGATTTTCATCACTCGGCTGAGGATGCATTCTGTGCCAAAGCCCCTCTTCAAACTCATCTTTCACTTTATTCAGAGGGCCTTTGTGTATTTACCACCTTTTTGGCTCATGTTACTCACTTTGACGCCTCATGTTTGCTGATTTGCCTGTCACAAGAGAACAAAAAAAGTCCCCACCACAATGCCACCTGCCTCTCTTGTCTCTCAGTGTTTTCATAGTGTGGAGAATCAAGAACTGCCTCAGATTATGCTCTGCTTTAATGACACCTGAGCCGTGCTGTGCTTTTGACTGTGCTACAGTATCCATACAACCTCTTCGTGGAGGTCATCCACAGGTAGATTGGCAATGTCTGTTTTTCTTTGATGTACTAGTGACCTTCCTACGCCGTACGAGAGGAAATGATGTATGACAGAAATTTTATTTTTGGTGTTTCTCTTCTTCTGAACAGTATTTTCTCTGCCTAATAAAATATGTATTCTGGCTAGCTCCATTTGTATTCATAATTTTAATATTAACTGACATAGCACAGAGGAGCGATGGGACTATGTGGAAGCGCAGAGCAACATTATGTGAGAGGGCAGCCGTTTAAAATCTCCATCTGTCTGAATAATGTGAATCACCGGCCTGGCTGTGGGAGGGCTTCACTTGAAGACAGCCAGAGCAGCCGGTTTCTCATTTTATTGGTCCTCACATTGATTCCCATGTTCTGTACTTGCAAAACATCCCTGTATTTGCCCTTCACGGGTACATCCTGCTATATAAAGAACCTTGTCATGTCAGAACAGAGAAAGCAGATGTTCCCACAGCACCACGGGGCTTTGACAATTGACCCATCTGACCATCAAAGGTTCCAATCTTACTGTAATGCCCTTCTTCCATGACCCAGATAAAAGACGGTCCAAGTCAAGTCTGTCAGAGCAAGTCTTAAGTCAAGTATTAAGTCCTGTAGGGTGAGTCCAAGTCCAGTCTCAGGTCTTCTTAAGCAAATTGCAAATCAAGATGCATTTCTCCATGCACTGGCCTAATAATTGAATATTTTAAGACAATTCATAAATTTAAAGAAAATGTAATTAAATTTTGAGAGTTGTGTTATTGTTAAACTCATTAATCAAACAACTAAAATGGCACTCAACAGAGCTCATACCTCTGTCAAGGCCCAACAGCCCTCTTATTTAAGCCTTAGCACCAACTGCAGCAAACCAAACAACAAACCGACACGGGTGAAAACATAACCTCCTTGGCGGAGGTAAAAATGTCAAATATTTGCTGGTACCGACTTCTTAAATGTATTTGCTGCTTTGCACTATTTTATATCGTGAATATTTTCAAATCAAAAAATTTAAAGAGAGAGCAAATGTCAGAATATTAGCTCAGGAATGCTGCTTCACAAATAAAAAACAAACAGGCGGATCCGAAGACTTATCAAGAGACCAAATAAAGAGTAAGGTTTGCTTTGTGATGAAGAAGTCAAAACCTAAAACATACCAAGGCACGCTGCTTGGCAACAAATTAAAATATATTAATATAATGATATATATAATTAATATATTGGTCTCATTGCTATCTGAAGAATTGTGCTCTGGTACAATGGGATAGGCATTTCCCTTTATCGTCTAACATATTTTTAAAATAAAAATTCAAGCAATACAATTTGCAATGGAATTTACGAGGTCCAAATGCTTTCAAGGGCAGAAATACAAAACTTGTTTCAAGTCTTTTTGGTAGTTAATTCTCAGTCAAGTCTAGTCTCAACACCTCTTCTGTTTGATATCACAGATGCCGCTGTGGCAAACACGTAAAAAAAAATATTCGACTGCCAAGCTAATGAGACCTAGAAGTCAGCTAACAAAATGTGAAACACAATAAGTCCTCAACTGCCTTTTTTTTTTTTTAAAGGACACATCTGGGTTAGATTTCATTTATGGTTTGACACGGCTGTTTCCTCACAAAATAGCAAACTCCATTCATCTTGTCAGAGCTGTCGGGCGATGCGAGGTTCTCTCTGCGCTGGTAAGCCACGGAACACGGGAAAAGAACATTACAGGAACATGAAATTACAACAAACCTTGTTAGAGAAGATCCCCCTTCAATTTGCCCCCTTCCCCTTGTTTTGTGTCACTTTGCACACCGCATCCTGTCGACATTGCAGAAGGTAACACAAAGGAAAGTACCATTAGTCACAGAAAGCACACTGTGGCTGTACTTTTTTCCCTTTGGTGTTTTTAGACAAATGCATAGCGAGATGCTTTGTCTCAAAACCACAGACTGAACACTTCACCGGTCATGAAAGGGGGGGTATGTGTTGACTTTCTGACTTTTTAAGATGATTTTCTGGCAACAGCCGTTGCTTGAGCGTGCAGTGGAGGTGTTGCATAAAGTGTCATCCTCCCATACAGTATGAATGAGGAGACTATTCTTACTTAGAGGGCAGATCTTGACTAGAGATTGCAGTAGATGGGGTAACACTGAACTGCAGGAGGGAATGACTAATATAAATTTCCATCCAGGGAAGTAAACGCACACACAGTAACAGGGTGATCTCCCCGGGCTTTCAGTACCCATGAGGAAATAATTCTCTGAGGCAGACTTACAGAACATTGGCAGTGTGCTTTACAACCCATGTAATCGTATTTATGGATAATTATTGATGAGCAAGGTCAGGTGCAGGAGTGGGGTGTGGAAATGTCGGACATTAATAGCACATTTGTGGGAGACTGTTTTCAGGAGCAGATTAATACACATATGATGCTTTAATGAGTATTTGCAGCGGGAAATTGGTGTATGTAGTATTTTCTCATAATAAACTACAGTGGCTGTGTTTACGGTAATAAAGAAACATGTCACCCAGTGGGTCACTGATGTGTTTCCAACTGTTTTTGTAACAACAATGGAGCATAGAGGCTCAGACTTTGGCTATGCAGACGGTACTTGCTATACTTTTTTCATGGGATTTGTTAACAATGACAACAATATAGAATATATAAAGAGTCTACAGTCATGCTAGGGCACTGTGAGGCTGTACTTTGAGCTAAATGCTATTGTCAGCATGCTAACATATAATAATAAGTAATGAAAGTCAACAGGATTCTTGAGGACAGGACTAATTCCACATTCAAGATGTCAGATTTCTAATAATTACAATTTTGTAGATTGTAAATACCATTCACGACAGCACCCAAGTTGTAATTCAACTATGTAGTTGAATGTGGATAAATGGATAAATGCCATGTTATAACCTTTTCACAAGGCTGTAATCATTACACACCAGAAAAAAAATATTGTTTAGTTAGTAGATTCTTAAAAACATAATATGTTAACCATGCGTGGAGTTAGCATGTCAAAGGATATCAGTTAGTCTATACCTGTTGACAAGTATATGCTATTGAAAAATTAGTGTTTTGAGTTGTTGCAACAATATTAGAAAGTATGCACACTTTTTTTAGCATGTAAATTGTTTAGCATGCTGGCAAGCTAACATCAATCAACAGCAATTCTGTTAAGCGTCTATGCTAGCAACCTTTGTCATAATTGATTCTGTACTGCATCTTCAAACAGGCAAGACAATATAAATCCCACATGCAGAAAAATGACGGGGGATTAATTAAAACATTATATTTCTATTGAGCCTTGCATGGACTACTTTACTTAATCTCAAAGTGACACAGAGTTTAAAAGAAGCACACCCGCCACATTCGAGGCGTTCTGTTCCACTGATCAAAACAGGATTTTTAACTGCACCCATGCAACTCATTAAATTCAAACCAAACACTTGCAGACTACTCTGTATAACAAAGCAGCCAGTCAGACTGAAATCCTCTGCATCTGCTGAGATAAAACCACTGGCTATTAAGACTGCGTGTTGTGTGGTTCATCCCCCCCATTGAGCACGAGGGGATGATGAAACGCCGCTGAGTTAAGCCTGACGCAGACAAAATTGGTTGCTGTTAATCAGTGGTGTCAGTTCCCTCAGCAGCTTGGAGCTGTGGATGGAACGTGATGGAGCTTGTGTCAAGCCCCCCCCCCCCTTCCCCTTTGTAGGCTGGGGGTTCAGCTGTCTGTCAGTCAGGATCAGATCCATATTACCACACCCACCACCCACTGTGCCACCAGGACCAAGCATGGGCACTGAGAGCTCAAGTGGGGGACGATTATGTAACCTGGCAGGAAGGGTGTAGAGACATCAAGAGCAAGAATGTAATTCAAAGCAAGAAAACAATATGGCCGAAAATATTATAATGAATCTATGGTGGAAGAAGTACTCAAATGGCACCTGTGACTGATTATATCATATGTATCATACATTCTGATGCTACTGATGATGATCGCTTAGTGCACTGGTTTCCCAACCTATAGGGGTTAGGATAACTCCAAAGGGTCACAAGATAAATCTAATGGGTTGTGAGATGATAAAAAATATATTTTATGCTACAAGAATTTGCATTTATTTTTCTGCCTTTTCCCTAATGTATGCTTTCTTGTGAAATACTGGATAATTTTAACCCTTTAATACTCAATTTAACTGACTGTCACAGCATCAGTCGGTTCAGCATGTTCACATATAAGAGACAAAGCCCTCTAGTGCCTCCAGTAATTATGAAGCAAAGGAAGACTAACACTGGCCAGAGCAGTTACCAGAAATAAGAACAGAGAAGCTTATAACACACAGAGAGGGAATGTGACTTCATTCTCTGCTCAGGATGCATAGCAAATAGTTGTTTACTCCTATTTTTAAGGTTCAAAATCTCAGATATAGAACTTTTAAGTAATATGCAAGACCTAACTTCAGCTGATAGTAAAGTAAAGCAAAAAGTTCAATAGTTTCCTCTGAAATGTGGAGAAGTATAAAGTAGGTACAGTACTTTCCACCACCTCTCAACACAAGTTGAACATGATGAGCTCCAAAAAAAAGCTGCAGCAGAAATCGATGCATTGAGTTGCATTAGAATTTAAGGCTGTTTGTCATTTTTCCTCCTGCAGCGTTGGTCTGAAGGTGAGCTTTAGCGAAAAAACCCTGAATCATATTCTTTCAAATCATCCTCACGTATTCAAGCCATTTGTGATTCATCAGCATTGTATTCAAGGTGACACGTGTAAATGGACAGCGTCTCCGTGAACAAATGAATCACTCACCGTCGTGGCCGGTTGGATTGTGCAATCAAACATAATAGCTGCTTGTATTCAGCATATTCAGGACTATGGGTGCATCAAGACAATGGGTCCAAATTTTGATTTAATGAGGATCATAATTAAGCTGTTACGGTCGAGTCGTAACCTTTAAATGCCAAGGAGCTTCAGAGCTTCCTTTCGTGTCTCACTTAGACAGACCATCCATTATCAAAGAATTCAAGGATTTATTGCCTCAACAGAGGTTTATTTGTCACATACACAAGTAAGTAGTGAAATGCACTGAGATTGTGCTGAAGAACTAAGGAGAGGAAATGTAAAGGATAAAAATTCAAGATGCCCCAAGTACATATGCAGTGCAATGTGCAGGGCAGTGCAGAGGACTCACTGAGGACACAAAGTGCAGAAGATATTTCTGTCCCTGAATTCCAGGGCTGGGTATTATTTGAAAATGGTTCATATTGGTGCCAAAATGACACCTCCATGGTGTGGGTGAATACTCGATTGGCTGCAGGGTGTTCATTAATTCCTGATAATGGACACTGGGTGGCTGACACCTCGACATTAGAAATAAATTACATGAAAAAAATTGTCTGAATGGTAAATGTCCTGTATTTATATAGGACGAATGCTGCCGAAGGACAGTTCCAGAGTTCAGGATCCTCCAAATTCCACAAAGGACAGAGTCCTTCGCACAGCGAATTTTCAACAATGCCGCTTGTGTATCTTTGGCGCACCTGAAGTACCCACAATCCTATGCGCACGAGGCTTGGCAACTCAACAGGGATTATCCCTTAAAAAATACTTTTAATACTTAAATTTTGAGACTACGGGTTTACAGTAAAACTTGATTTAGGTCAGAAAATATAAACAAGCCTAAGAATCCAACCAAGCACTCAATGCCAAATTTCAATACTCAGTTAAATCTGATAAATAAGTTCTCTTGAATTCCTGTATATTGCTTAACCAATATTTCTAAAAAGAAAGGACAAGGGCAAATGATTTCAGATTATTCAGGTCCAGCATAAGTCTACTAAAGCTCATACTGTCACAGTGGACAAAGGGAGATGCACGTATCTACCACAGAGGTAACATACAGTATAGTTGGCTATGTAGCAAAAACAGTTATATACTGTAGATTTAACAAGTACAGATTCTACTGTGGTGAATCCATACTGTAGTTCTCTCTCTTCTCATTGTGAGAGGAGGATTGTGGGAGTTGGGCAGAAATCTGCATAAGAGGTGTGAAGATCTTTATTATAACACCACTTTTACATTTTAATGTTAGAAAATGCTTCAGTGCTGATATGATTGATTAGGTGTTAGAAATTTAATTAACAAGAAATTTAATTATTTATTAAGCAAAAATGTGCTGCTTTTCTCTGGTTTATATAATTTTTATTGGTGAAATATTTGGTTTTTGGATTGAGATCATCTTGAGCTCTCCTGCAACTAACGATTCATTTCATTTATGATTAATTCACCACTTATATTCCAGATTAATTGTTTTGGCCTGTTAAGTGCCAGAAAACTGTTAAAAAAATGCTGCAGTGACACATTTAAATGGTATTTTTATGTGTGACAAACAGTCCAAAACCTAAATCTCATTAATTTAAGATGATTAGACTAAGATAGATAGATAGATAGATTAAGACAGAGATGAGCAGAAAATCATCACAAGTGAGAGGCTGAAAGGAGTTGGTGGGAACAGCGACAGCAAAGCAGGATCAGACTCTCCTCCACTGGATAGTGGAAGTTCAAACGTCATGACAACAGATTGTCTGAACGCCAACAGTTGTATATATTTACAGAGGTGACAGCAGCTGCCTGACTACCGTGAGAGCTGACACTGAAGGTTGTTCCGGGTGGGAGGAAGCAACGGTTGCTTCAGGAAGAGGCGGACTGTCAGTACGTGTTCAGTTCACCGAGGAGACTTTCTTCATTTGAGCAGCTAGTTTTCTTTTCTCTTTAGAAAAGAGTTTACAAAGTGCCTTTAAAGTTGGATTATTCATAAACCTAAACTTTATGTCCTGAATATGTTTTTAATTCCTACAGAAATCATGTTAGTCCCAATTTTGCCACAGAAGGTGATGCGTCAGATGAGGCCCAGCTAAGACAGGAAATGTTAGGCTGCAAAACAGATGCTTTATGTTTTATATTAAATAATATGTATCTGATACCAGGCAAGGCTGCTGCATCCCTTCATAGTAGTGGTGAAGAGCAGCCTAAAGGGAGTGTGGTCGCATGCTGTCACTTTCTATAGACGGGATCCTCATGATGGGTTTATTACTCACTAAAATGTCTCATGGCAGGGGTCGTTCATAGACATTAAAGCCATGCTATATGATGACGTCTCAACCTTTACTGGCTTATAAACAAAGCCATACATCAAAGGTTAATGAGACTGATCTTTGACATTGATCCCAGCCATTATGATTCATGCTAGGATGAGTATGAAAATGTGACATTCATGGTCCTCAGATGATGAATCCTTCTGACTTTGGTGATCCTCTAACTGGAGCACTATACCAAGAGGTTGACATTAGTGGGTTAGAGTGGACTAATGGATGGATTGCCATTAAATTGTAGCGCCACCATCAGGTTAAATTTTTTAATTTAAAGAGTTAAAACTTTATATCCAGACAGCCTCTCTTTGTTGCCTCTCAAATATACCCGAGGTTTAGTTTTAAAAGGCATTCATACAGTTATTTTGGAAATCTAGACTTTAACATTTACTCCATAAATCATCATAATGATCCCAAAAACTCATGACACAAGAATACAGAAGAAGTAGTGGCTGTGTGCCATTTTTCTACTTGAAATATGCTCTGGTCCCATGATGACCTTTAAACTTTAAGTGAATAGAAAATGCTATATGAACAGACTGTATAACAAACTATGTAGAGGCAATATCTCTTGTATAGGCCAACTTCCAGATGGCAATAACACTGCTAAAAAAGGGCACTTATGTGGCTGACATAGTTGCAGACAAATCCATACACATACACAAATACACACAAGGTCAGTACCCCCGTGTGGTCATGTCCTAGGGTCAGATGTCTGAGACGTGTTTTATGTCCCGCCTGCCTGCTTTGGGAAAATATCGGAGCAAAAGTCACAGTCTCCCAGGATTCATCACTGGAAGCCACGGAGGACTTTACATATTCAACATTCTGGCATTTTCTCTGGGAAATCAGAGCAGAATCAGGAGGTGGATGGTTGATTTAAACACAGCCGAGTCCAAACTAACAGACCTAAACCCATGTATAACAGATAGGATCCATAAGAACAACAACACGATGTATCGGCCTGGTCCTGCTTGACCATTAATGGTCATAAACACAAATCAGTCTGAGCTTACTGCACAGGAATGCTCACCACTTATAAGGACAAACTGCAGCTGAACCGTGGATGTGGGATTTTGTGATAACTTATGAGTCATCCACCAATGCAAGTGACTACCTGACATAAAACAGTCATATTGTTATCATATAAATCTTAATATAACCTATTAAATACGTGAAACGTGCCAAAAGTCATTGGCTCTTACTGAGTTCATATATATCAGAGGGGGAAATCACCGCAGGCAGTGGGGCTCAGCTCAACTGGGCTCAGCAGCCTGAACACGGCTGGAAACCAAACTGGGACCAGCCTCTATGACCAGTGGAGGCCAGTTTGGCGACAGGAGATACAGTACGGAGGTGATTCAGCCATTAATGGTGTCCCGAAAATGGCGTGTAGAGATGGAATATTTTAATACTAATTCTGTGAATTGAGGATTTCCTTGAGCAAACCAGAACTGATTGTGGAAAAACAAACCAAGAAGGTTTTGGTGAGTTTTATTTAATTTATGTCTCATTTGAGTGAAGTGTGTTTTACGATGTTTAACAAGGCAATTAAGCTCGTCTTAGTTCTGTAGAAGAGAGAAACCTGCATTCAGAAGGTGTACTAAGAGAGCTTGTGAAACAGAAACGAACTGCTCGTATACATCTCCCGGCTGAAACTATGTGGGGCGACTGGATTATCGTCTCTAGAGGTACAAACTGGTTTCATGAGACAAGACAGGCCGAGGCTAGCTGGTTAGCATGCTAACTTCGGTAGATATCTCTGCAACACAATACACAAACAACTTTGACATAATGTCAACACTGCTGTTTCTTGACATTGATAATGTTAGTTCATTGTTTTAAACGTAAAATTCTGGCCATATCTTACAAATTTCACCTTCAATGAGGGCAGTTTTGGTACTATGACGTGGATGGACACCTGATTGAAATCCATCAGAGATATATTATGAAGAATGTGGCTGAATGGGAGCGAATCCCTGCAGCCAGATTCCAAAATATATTTGAAAGACTGAGTCCAGAAGAAGGGCCGTTAGCAGCAGATTAGTGCCCATCGTCGATAAACAGTAATTTTGGCCATGTGTTGTTGCTACATTTGACTTGTTATCTATAGAAATAGCAAAACTACGCCTCCATGCAAAAACTTAAAATACATTTATTACTTAAACGTTAAATTGTGATAAGGAGAATTTCACTTTTAAGTCCGCCGTAAACAAGTGAAGGCAAACAAAACACGACCAAACAACTTGATTAGTGAAGCAGGGACACGTTTCTATAGGGAAAGCCTTCCGCCAGCGAGTCTCTAAAGGGCAGAAACACAAGAGAGATGAGAGGCTGTGGCCGACCAGGACACCTGAGCCTGCATTTACCCTGAGGCACACAAACACACAACTCATTTATATTGCACGAGTTCAAGAGAGGCAGTGTACATGGGTGGTTACAGGATCCTCCCATTGGGAACAGTGGGTAATTCCCCCAATACCTCCAATCATCGCACACTGTAGGCACCTCGCCGCTCAGCTGACTAACCCTGCCATGTAAATCTCATTATGTAACAGGTGTTGTATTATGTAATATCTGTTGCGCTTTATGTCTTTGAGATGATACACTAGATAAAGGGGATGAAAAGGAAAAAAAAAGACTATTTAATCAGAGAGCTCTTTTCATCAGCTCGTCAACGCTGACTGACAAGCGGCATAATGCCTCTGCTCATCCTCCTCACTCACAAATTCACACACTCACCGGTGAAAGCAGCAGGTTAAACAGTATAGCATTTCCCTTGCATCGTGCCTCAGGCTTTCATCGTCTCTCAGCCTCGTGAAAAACAACCTTGGCAGACAGAATACCAATGACAGAGGCGGCGTGTACCTCTGAGATTACAGCCAGCTCGGGCGCGCCGATCAGAAAACCTGAACCTGACACATCTATCTGCGAGGAACACAAATAAAAAAAGACCAGCAGCGCAGGAGAAAGATGTTCAGTGTTTATTAAGAGTATTTACAGTCAAGGGGGAATAGCAGAGATAGTGTGTGTTGGTGTGTGTCACTGTGTTATGTCTGTGAATCCTTGTACAGAACATTTGCCACCAGTGCTCTCACTGCTGCAGGGTCCTCAGTATCTGTGGAGGCAAAACAGAAATGTTGCCATTAACATTGACATGAGACACACTTAACAGGGAAAAATTCTTCTTCTTTGGTAGAAAGTCAAGCCATATCCAAATATAAATATAAGGTCAGCACTTACAAATTTCCTTCTTACATTTTTCTTTTTGGCCACACTAGCGGCTTTAGGGATGGAAATGTTGGTTTTTCTACGTCGGTCCAGACTGAAATATCTCTTGGATGGATTGGAAGGAAATTAAATTAAGATAAAGTCTTTTAACTTTGGTGATCCCCACTGGAGTTTGTCCAATACTTTAGTTTATGACCTGCAGCACTAATAAGATTACCAATAGCCTCAGCTGTACTCTTTGTTTAATGCTAATGTTTGCTAGACTAAGCTGGTGAATATAACACCTGTTAAAGTTAGCAATTAGCTCCAAGCACCGCGGTGCTTAAATACAGCCTGATAGAGCCACTAGAATGGCTTAAGTCTTCTTAAAACTTTTGGCATTAGTCCACATACACACACAGACGTTGGAAACTGCTCTCCCTGTACTTATGATTTAATTCAATGGACCCTAAATCATTCCAGAGACTTAATATAAAGGCAACAAGTGGATCCTGTTTGGAATTTATTTCTCTCGTGTTCCTGTTCTTCATCTACTGGATTCTATTTATATTTCTAATCTGGTCCACTTGTAAGAGCAGTCATGAAGTCCCGTTTCTCCATCGCAATGTGAATCTAATTTTGATACAAAGAATTTGTTCAGTTCTTGGCAATGTTTTGGTTCCAGTTGACTTTAGAGAACAACAAAGGTGAAATTAATATTCGTCAGGGAATGAGTGATTCTGGATTACGATTCAGCCTCCTGGTCCCCTGGAAACATTTACTGTGAAGCAGCTGCTGATCAGTTCGCTTTAAGTTAACAAGCCATAGTGGTTCTATAGTGAGTCTTAGCTGAAATACATATTCACTTAATATTCATGTCATGAAACTCTTGTTAAAACTAATTTCTAGGGTTGAAAGTAACTCGGCACAGTTCCCATTTCTCAAGTATTGTACTTAAGAAAAAATGTTGATGTACTTTACTTAAATACAATATTGTACTTTTTACTCCACTACATTTATTTGACAACTATAGCTACTAGTTACTTTACAGACTCAACTTAAAAAACACATAATCAGGTTATGGAACATGATGCATCCTTATAGATTAAACCACCCAACAGTATATAGAATGGTTATAGATTATCTCCACCTGCACCAAAATTCAACTCCTGGTTACATCTAGGCATTGGTAAAAACCCAATTATCTAATATATATAATACTGTACACTCTAATGCAGACTTTTGTTTGTAGCAGAGTATTTTTACATTGTGGTAACACTAATTTTACTTAAGTAATGAATGCAAATACTTCCATCACCACTGCTAATTTCTCTTTAGACATCCAAAACGTTCCTTACCTTGCACTGCTCAACACTACGACTTCTCCTCCAACACGCTACTCTCTCAGGGCCAAAACGAGCTGATGATTGAACTCCTCAATGACAAATTAAAACATGAAGGAAGAACTTTCGATACTTAGAAACTTTCCCACGTTGCGATGGAGAGAACCGACAGACTCTTCATCGTCATCCTTGGGCTAAAGGGTGATTTTTAAGCTGAATGAACAGCAGGGAAGAGCCTGAGAGCTGCTGCTGACATTTTTAGGAGGTCAGATCGAGGCAGCTGACACAGCTTTCATTTTCTTTCCTTTTTTACATTCTGTGTGTTTTAATATATTTTAGTAAACTGTGTATAAAATTAAATACACCTCAATCTGTTTTTGATGATACATTGGTTGCCAAAATGGCAGACAGAGATGTGACATGTATCCCCTCCTCCACCCTCTACATATCAGACACATTTTCATGCTTTTGTTTTCCATCAATTGTCTCTTTTTACACCGCAATCCCTCTCTCCTCCTCTCCCTCAGCTGCTACATCACATATTTTCCACTCTGGGTTAGGTAACAAGCCCATGAAATCATAGTCAAAAGAAACACAACAGACCAAGAGGTTGAATTATTAACACATACAGCAGGAAGCTACGCTAACAGCACCACCAGGATTCAGAAAAATCAGCTGGATTTTCATCTGCAATCATGAAGCTCCAGCAAGTGCTGCTAGTCATGCATTTGTGTCATCATCATTCTTCCTCCCTAAATAAGTTTCCACTCATTTCACACTGCTTTTCTAATGTGAAGCGCTTGACTAGCTGGTCATCCATGCAGACCAAAAAGCACGGACTAATTTATGATTTAATCATATTTATCATCTCCTGTGAAAACATATTATATATGACATGCGTTGAGGCTGAAATGCACGAGAACAAGAGGGGAGATTCATGTCCTAGCAAAGGAAATAAACAGGAAACAAATAACCATTGTTGGGATTTATAATTATTACTGACTTAGCTAAAGGTTGTGTTTGTCAGAAGGTTTGTGTTCAGGAAGACTGTGGACAGCAGAAACCCAATTCTCCACAGAGAGGAGGGTAAAAAAGATAAAGAGTCAGAGAGCAGCATCCTCGGCTTCTGTGGTCTGTGTGCTTGTGGATTGCAGCCTTTCTAAAAACACTGCAGTCTTTTCAGCCCAGCTGACTGACAGGCTACAGAGTTATATACAGTACATTTGGATGCCGAAATAAAAATATTGGATTTGAGGCTCCCTTCCTCCTTCCTGTACATGTGTGTAGACGTGTATGAAGCTCATTTGTTAAGGAGAAGTCAGACAATCGGCCTCATGCAACAACATTTTTGTGTTTTTATCCTGAAGTGAGCTGGTTCCAAGTCTGATTCGCCAAACTCTATTAACTGCACTGCTTGTTTCAGCTTGATGAACGCCACCTGTTCATGAGGAGGTGTGTGCTAATGAGATGCAAGGCTATCAAGTTCTGCTCCATTTGTGGTCAAGTGGCCCCTAATATGTCTCCAAGAACAAAAAGATGAGAATTTAACACCGCAGAGCTTCACGTCCTGCGACTGGAAATCAGCAGACAAAAAAACACCCAAAACAATAAAAAAAAAATGAATAAAGCTGCTAATGATTTGTAAACAGAGCAGCACTGTACTGTGAATAAATAATAAATAAATAAAGAATGAATGGTTTGACATAAAGCTGTGACGATATCAGATTTTCACTACACGCCTCCTATTGCTTGCTTCCCATACCCAGGAAGTGAACACAGAAGATAGAAACAATTTTGGCGTATGCACCATTGACTGTATATAAAGATGGATGACATAACAGCTCCCCAAAAGTGAATCCAAAACATATCGATCGCCCCCTGGTGGTGGGCTGCAATATAGGTCATAAACTCCTCCCCATCAATGATATCAGATGGGACATGGGTCAAACTAAAAACTCCAAGTAAACGTCAAATACATTTTTCCCAAAGATGGGTTCTGTCATTTTAGGTAGTTCTTATCACGCTGATGTTTGTTCAAGTGTTCATTTTTCTGATCAGTGTGGTTTTAATAAGTTATTTAATGCTATAAAAGGGGGTGAAACGTCATGATTGACAGCTGAGCCCAGCTCATTATTGAGTCTGGTGGGTGTATGGGCGGGAACTCGATACCGTGGCTCCACTGCCCGATCACTGCTGCACAGACTCCAGCGCAAGATGGCAGCGCTCGTATCGTATATTTTGGCTTAATTTTTGTACAGTGAGAGGAAGAAGTGAAGAAGTGTCGGCCATCTTTATTTATGTCAATGGTATGCACTAATTGAGCAATTCTCATTGGAATGAATAGGTGCCATCTTTGGATCTGGTATCTAGTTCTATTATACATCTATGAGAGTCACGCTGTGGCTGAAAATATGTTAATATGCGGAAATATGCAAATAAAAATCGTAAAATCTAAACTTTTTAAAACAATTTTACTATTTGGTGATTATGTTAGGTTACATTAACTCAAACAGGTGGTTCTTCTCCCTGTGAAGAAAGGCAGACAAACTGTACATGGTTTGTGAACCAGGTCTGGAGCTGGTGAATGTAACAAGTACCCTTAAAGCACTCAGCCATGCCCCTAAAGAAAGAATCTGTTCTTGCATGAGGCTCATTAAAGTTGCCAGCAAGCCGGATCTTGTTAGCAGTAAAAAATCTGTCATGTGGGGATCAGTTTTCTCTTGCCTCTTTATTAGTATTCAGGTCAGAGTGTTGAGTTTTACAACCAGCAAGTTGACTGCAAACAGTCACGGTTGGTCTCTTGTCCAATTACAGCAACAAACAGAGGAGAAGTCGGTGTGAAATTGATGAAGGATGCTCTAATCTGAATTTAGTCATCTTCCTCATCACTGGCTCTGAATTGTCGGTGTACTTACCGACTCCCAGCACCTTCAGGCGGCTCTTAAACTCGGGTTTCTCCTCCAGGACCCGCAACAGGTTAGTGGACTCCATGTGCTCCAGCTCCACCTTCCAGTAGACGTAGATTTTGTGATTGAAGCTCACGTAAACCAGACAGGGGCTGTTCTTACCCTCCTTACACGTATACTGACCTGCAACCACACATAAAACATAAATAACACCACATATATTAGAGTCAGTCTGTACTCAGCATGCTGTGACATAGTGTGTCATGTGAATCCCAATGAACGCATCAGCAGTCGTCTGCTGCCTGGCTGCTGTTATGTGTCTCTGTGGCAGAGCCAGCAACCACATAAACAGAGAAACCAATCTAATCTGCTTTAATGATCACACAGAGCAGGCAGAGGGTACAGTGGATGGGAGGGGTTGACTATTGACACACACACACACATACACACACAGCGGCAATCCCAGATGGAATTGGGCTGATCAAACAAAGTCTACAACTGTACATGTCATATTAGCTCCCTCAAATACACTGTGGCTTGTTCAAACACTGCAGACAGATTTTAAAGCACAAACTGAGGAGGAAGAACCAGAAAGACTGGGTGAACCTGGAGCTCAACAGTGACACCTACTGGTGACACGAGATCTTTGAAATTCTAGCCATGTACTTTATCTATTCGGAGGGAATATACCGGGCTGCGGAACATTTTCTACCAGGCCACGATGAAACAATACGATTCAGCAAAGGAAGATGAATAATAATGACAAAACTTTGCCTGTGCTGCAGTTTCCTTCACTCTCTTTGACCCCCTGACACAATATATTCATTTTTAATTAAAGTAGGCCATTAGTGCACCTGATAGCAGCGGCAGGGTGCGGACACTACCTGAGTGGTGTATCTGTATTTTTCTACATAGCAAGTGAAATACTGTACAGAGCAAACACAGTTAAACCTGCAATAACTGATATTTTTTGGGGGTATGGTGGAACAAGCTGTGAACACTGACATATCATCCATCACCTCTTAATGGTGATTTACACACCCAACAGTTACAGAGCAACAGTATCACTCATTTGGAGTGATATAGGTGTCCACCTGGTGAATATAAGTCCAATATTCACTCTTTCTATTATATTATATTCACTCTCACCAGCACAGAATGCGTTGACGTTCTCATCGAACTGGAACCTCACTACAGTCCGGTTGTGGTCAATGATGTAGGTTTGACCATCCCAGGCGCACGCTACCACCTCCTCTCTGCCGTCTCCCTGGAAGCAAACACACATCCTCCCCATGATCCTCAAAATAAATGGACATGATGCTGAAATTACCTAGTGATCAATCAATCGCTATTTTTATTTGATGAATCATTAAAGAGTAACACCAGGAAGAAAAGTGTTTAAGGAGGTCAGTAAAAACAAGAATTTGTGTGGCTGTTTTAGTCATTTCTGAAGCAAAAAAACCCAACATTGATGAGTTTTAACTTCTCAGATATAAAGACGTGAGGTTTTCATCCGTTTTATATATTTTAAATCAAATATGGTTGGAGGAATCCAACAATTTGAAGACATTACGTAGAGGTTATCTAGAGGAATTTACAAAAGACATTTTAAAATATTTTATAGACAATATGATTAAAAAAAACATTAAAATAATAGTTTAGTCCTCCATATGAACTCACAGTAACGTCGAGCTTCTGCAGCGCAAAGAGCTGATGATCCACCTGGACGGACCACAGCAGCTGTTCAGAGCTGTCCATCAACTTCAGGGTACCTGTGACATGTTAAGGCAAAAAGAGATGAAACCACAGTTCCTCTTGTTTATATGTGCTGCTGTTATTAGAAATAAAGAATACATCAACAAATTACAAGAAACACTAAATGAAATATTTTCTGGCAAATACTGATTCTGAGAAGTTTGCTTTAAACGGCTCATTTGACAAATGTTTGTGTTAAATTGTCAACAGAAACTGAAATACAGACGGTGATAGTTTCTCTATCCTCTAATGGTATTGTGATTTCTTTTCTCCATGTTGGCACAGTGTGGTGTCAACAGTTGTGAGTGTAAAATGTTGGCAGCCGGAAGCCTTCAGTAATGATAATCCTGCTGGATCCTCTCTTCTTTAAATATTTATGGGCTCTCCAGCTGCTCTGAGAGCCGTTTGCCAGTTTTCTGCTGCTGCCAGCAGGATCGTCTCCTCGGGCTAACAGCCACCAATGTATGCCGAAGGGTTAAGAGCACTACTCCATATACAACAAGTGAATCCCCAGACATATGGCACTTTTCACTTTGCTATGCAAATATCTTGTGATGACTGATGACATTTAGTTCTGGTCCGGTTGGCGTTCACACGTTGACCTGATATATAAGATCATAACTCACTGATAACTCACACGTGGGGAAAAATAATATATAATAATATAATACAAGTAACTCCTTTTCCCTTTCTGATTGATCATGCCCACACTCGTGTTACCATGGTTACATAATGACGCTACAGGCTGTGCATCAATAATACGGATCAGGAAATCCATTTCAATAAGCAGACAGATTTAATAGCAGTTTCCTTTTATGAATTCATGTTAAAATTACATCGACTATCATAAAATCCTGCGGTTGGAGCATTTTGATTTCACGCCACGTACAAGCAAATGGAGCGAGAGCCACCGTCTTTCTGAGGCAGGTCTTTGACTCGTTGTTTTAGTCAAAGGTTGATTGACAGCTCTCATATCGGCCACAAAGAGCTGAGCAGACACACTTTATTTATTACAACCAAACAGGTTTGGTGTGAAAGCATTAGAGCAGGGACGATATGCTTCTCTCCCCATGAGATAGTCACGGATATGTATTGCTATTCTTAAATATTGCAATTCAATATCATCATATATTGCGATTTAGATTTGCTTTTTGAACACTACATGGGAAAAAGTTGAATCATACACTTCTAGAGACTCTATTTATCCAAAAACAATGCGCATCAGTGCTATACTGCTCATAACAGTGGTAAATATAATACGTTCTTTAAGTAAACTGCTACATTTAGTTGTTCCTCTTCATCATATGAAAATAATAAGTAAAAGAAGATGTCAGGCTAAAATGAATAGAGCCCTTGAAAACTGCACACAGCATAAATGGAGCCTATAAACAAATTAACATCCTTCAAATTGTGAATTTTGAGTGTGGAGGATGTCATTTTATGTTAAGCATGTGAAGTAAAGGGGATTAAGATTAAGAGCATATTAAAGCGATTGCAATATATATATATATATATATATATATATTTACATATATACATACATATATACATACATATACATACATATATATTTACATATTTACATATATATACTTACATATATATATTTACATATATATATATATAGTTACACACACAAAATCCATGACTCACCATCTAAAGTACAGAGAGCGAACAGCCCACATGTAGAAGATTCCTCTTTTGAACCTGTTGGAAAACATAAACTCTGACTTCTGAGTCGCTTATATAAAAATATATTATATATAGTGATGTGTACAGTGAAGAAAAACTGAGAGGACTAATGGACAGCAGACCTTCTGACATGTCATAGCAGGAAACAGATTTATTAATGTTTGCATGCTGGTTCACTGTTACTGAGGCACTTAATGGAACTGAGCCATCGTTACTGTTTATTAAGTGCTCCTGTGTTTTTCCTGCTGTGACAAGTCAACATGTCTGCTGTGCGACCAGCCCACTGGCACAAGGTTTACTCTGTTTGGTACCTTTGCTTATGCTGCCAATGAGATGAGTGGAAACATTCTTGTTGTGTATCCGCCCAGTGGTCAGATGGAGAACTACATCTCTGGAAGGTCCCTCACTGTGAGTAAAAGAAATCAAAGCACATTTCATGTTAACCCATCACAGTTTCTTATATCTTCACATCTATAACTTTTCTTTGTAACAGGGTCTACCTCCCCGGGGTGGCAGGGGCCTCTTCTTCAGAGCCACTGGAGTCCTGTTGTGTCCAGGAACACAGCAGGATAGCGTAGCCACAGCCTGGCTGAGACACCATCAGCTCCGGTAAACCCTCTGGACCCGGGTTCACTGACAAACTGTCCACCTGCACCACAGACATTATCATTAAAACATTGGGGTTTAGATTAATGAGGTATAAACTCACATTTCAAGGTACGGGACGACTTTGTCGCAAATGAAAAGCCACTTAATGTCCATAATTATCCAGTAGACAATTTAATTGAAGTCATTTTTACCTTACTGATATATATATATATATATCTATATATCTATATATATATATATATATCTATATATCTATATATATATATATATATATATATATATATATATATATATATTAT
>JBBPCS010040144.1:0-20585 GCA_037974645.1 Hollardia meadi
TTTCTTTCTTTCTTTCTTTCTTTCTTTCTTTCTTTCTTTCTTTCTTTCTTTCTTTCTTTCTTTCTTTCTTTCTTTTCCTCCCCACCTAGCCAAAACCTACTGTTCCACTCATTCTGAAGTTTCCATTTATTCAATATTTCACTCATTCTTTTTTCCATCCATCACTCTTTAGTCTATTGCATGCAGGCACACACAGTCATTGTTTGAACATTATCCATACAAGGTAGGTTCGCTGAGTATGCGTCATTGTCCTGACAATCAAATATAACACTGCCATATAACAGGAGCACATTCAAACAGAATATAACAATAAACAAAGAGAAATAGAGCAGTTACAGGCAGGTATGGATGGACTTGAAATTACAGACGGGTATAAGTGCTTTAATTTTTAGGTGACTTTGCAAGTAATTCCAGTAAAAGTAATCTTTACAAAATCACTTCCAGTAAATGGTTCCTGAAGATTATTGCAGCAAGTTCAATATGAACCAGTTACTAAGAACTGAAGATGAGAAACTGAATTAGATGCCGACATTCTGAGGGCTTCTTAAAATAAAAAATACCAGTAATTATTACATCTCGCAGGCAGGGAAGGCTGACCAACCATATCATTTAAAATGGTGAGTATTATAATTATCTCCAGGACTAAATGTCAGTGCAGAATGGTTAACACAGTCTAAGGGTTTAAGTGTGGAAGCAGCTCAGAGACTCAAGCTGTAGTTACAGATTATTGCCAAGGTTGTTATTTATTAGAGCCAGACCAATATATCGGTTTGGCCGATAAAATCGGCCGACATGAGCCTTTCACAGACGTATCGGTATCTGCGTTTATGTTTGCCGATAAGCACCGATATGAAAACTTTTATTTTACATTTTACTGTAACTGCTGCATGCATAAACAAGCAACTGTGTGCTTGTGTGCTAACAAGTTCGTCATATTAACTTAATGGGTGAAGTTGAGTTTACAGCTGTTTTTCCGCTTCCCCCAAGTTCCCCCAAACAATTATTGCATGTGTAAAGCTTTGCAGACTTGTTTAAATGGCAATTTACCATATCTACCATACAAATAGGTCCCAAAAGACTGCAACTGGGGGGGGGGGGGGGTGGGGTTTGGCGTTCTGTGTGGGCTTTCGGTCTTGGCTTTCTGTCTTGCTCGGAAATCTGACTCTGGGCTTTAAGCTGCAGTCTCTTGTAATGAGGAATGACACTCTTTGTGCTGCATTTAGCCATACCGTAACCTATGCAGTGATCCTAAAAACTTGTTGTTTCATGCACTTAATGAAAACCAGGTTTGTAAAATAACTGCTGGACATTCAAGGTAATAGTGTGAAGACTGGTTTTTGAGTGAAGTACTTCTCCAAATTTAATCACACGTTTGATCTGTTTTTCACTGTTTATTATCATGAACCTCACATATAATCTCTGTAACCCTGCGATGATGTCATTAGGCTTAGTTCACAACACATTTAATTTCACGACAGACACAGCAGCAAATGGATCCCAATAAAGCTGTATGACCAAACTCCACTTGTAAAAATCCACTTACTATTTAGCTACCTACAGTATATTAACAATGTTTTACATTCTGTGAAAAACACTGTTAAAAGCTCATTAACCACTTTACAGGCTCTTACAATGAATGTGCATTCTTGATGTGAACAGTATTGCTGTCTATGTCTATAAGAGTATGATAATATTTAGAGGGAATAGACAGTAATTTTTCTTCTCAGAGTAAGCTAGCTGGAAGCAGTTACACTTTGTTAACCAACTAATCTGATTCCCAGGCATTTTCCCTTGCTGGCACCCACTGCAGCCACTTATTTTAAACGAGTCTTTGTCATAGTGCATGGTGGATAGTGTAATGTTAATCCATAAAAAAACAAGTTACCACTCCACAAAACAAGAGTTATTAGATCAGTCTGAGAGTTCCAAGAAGTTTGAGGAGCAGCCAGAAAAAAAGTGATCTGCAACTGTGGCCTGGAAAGCAGGAGTCAACATGAGGCACTTCCAATGCAATGTTGTCACTAATTATATTTACAGCTGTTCAGGACCAGCTCTGCCAATAAGCCTTTAATGAAGACATGGTTAATGGGCAGATAGCT
This sequence comes from Hollardia meadi, assembly GCA_037974645.1. Lineage (NCBI taxonomy): Eukaryota > Metazoa > Chordata > Actinopteri > Tetraodontiformes > Triacanthodidae > Hollardia > Hollardia meadi. The sequence goes on from JBBPCS010040144.1 coordinate 2,100, forward strand.
TTAAATTTGCTTGAGCTCTCCTTTCTGGCCTGTTTCTTTTCGTTCTAACAAACCTTTAAGTCACACTTTCACAGAAAAGGGAAATCTTTAATGAAAGTTTATCAAATATAATCTGAAATTTGCAAATGTTTTGTTAAACATAGGGCTGTTGTTGAGTGATGCCTTTATTGGAAATTACAGATACAGATAAACTGCACGATTAAAAAAAACATAACACAAACTTGATGGCTTCCTAAGAGCCACACATAAATCGGAATGCAGTTCACTCAATGATACAACCTGATACATTATTGTTCCTTTCATTTTTTTCTCCTGTTGTCATGCTTGGAGTTGGAACATGAGGTTTTGCTTGATTAGATGCAGTGTGACGCTGCTATTGGTCCTGCTTATTTACTTAAATAGAAATTAAAGATGTAAAAACGCTGGTTTTCCTGTTAAAATTGCAAATAGTCATCAAAGTCATTGGTTGTGTGTCTTAGCCATAGAGCTATACAAGCAAATACATCAATACTGTACATGTGCTATACTAATCTTTATACAGTAACACCCTGTTTTTGCAGTAACGAGACAACAAATAACTGTACAATACAACAGGATATGACACAAGATGTGCGCTGACGGATGTTGGATTTTGGAATATTCCTGCCAATTAGACATAAAGGGATACTACAGTGATATTGCATGTGACATGCACAAAGTTAGGGGACCTGTGAGAGGTCAATTATTGCAGCAGGGTTAGGGGAGACTGAGACATGTTGATTTGTAGCCCCTGGTATGGGTCAACTCAATAGCATCCTGCCTGGTAAAAACCCTCATCTTTCAGACTCCATACCCCTTGTTGATAATGCAGGATTTCTGTCAAGGTCTCAAGGCTAAATTATGAGAAGCCTGATGACATCATCAGTTTTATTTTCTTGTACATTTTGCTCCCTCCAGAGGTACAGTAAACATTATACAAGTACAAGTACACTGACCTTTATGTGTATTGTTGAAGTGCCCCCTTCTCAAAATATACAAAGCAAATTCTTTTTCCAAAGACTCCAAATTTTATTGTCCTTCCTTTTCCAATATGTCCCTGGAGCTATATCACCTACATCATCACCATCCTTAAATCAGCAATTCAGAATGCAAGCTGAAATCTTTGAGTAGACTTAATATTTCTTTTCATTTTCCCAGTATGATGACACCTCATACTTTAAACCCGCTTATATTCGTCTGTAGTTTGGAATTGGGACAGCATTAGTTGTAGGTAGGCACTGCAGGTATAGCAGTCGGTAGTTAATCCTCTGTCGCAGAGAGCTCAAAGCCTCTCAGCACTGTCACGTTCTGTTACTGTTAATCTGAACTGGATGCATTGCCAAGGGGCTGACCCACTGCCTACGACCCTGCCACAGCTGAGGTCAGTGTCTGACGTCACTCAGAGAGGCAAGGTGAGCTGTGCCACTCTGCTGCACAGTGAGAATAACCACCAATTACCTCTGTTTAAAATGCCAATGACCTCTGATAACATTTCAAAATGGCAAGGGTTAAAATGGCAATGGCACGAGTTATTTGGTGCATAATTTAATCATTTTTACATTTGCCTATGTAAAATGCCTATCTAATATGCCTGGGCTGACAGACATGACCGAGACAGAAAACCAAATGGGAACATAACTTCTAAAAGTAACTGAGTTTTGATGGACCCATTAAGGTGAGTTCGGAATTCAGAGGGAAAGCAGATGTTCCGCTGCTGCACAAGATTTGCCAGCTCAAGCTTTGTGATGGACAGTTTGGCTGAAAAGATACATAGAACAGAGGGAAGCATTTAGAGCTGGACACATGCAGGCACTGCCGATTCGTACCAAATAGGAAGCCAATCTGTGAAAAATGGCTGCATTCAGGAGGCAAATAAGAAACAGTTGTTTTCAAGAAGAAATTCAGTTGTTTGGGTGGGTCTTATTCAACAAATTACTGTCAGTCAGAATTGTGCAGGCTTATATTTCCAATGTGTGTTCAGAATAAACCAGGCATGTTAGCGCTAGGTACTTCTGAATATCCATGTGGATTTTTACCACTACCATCTATATGGTACTATACTGTGAGTTACAGCTTCAATGGAGGCTGACTTTGAATATCTCTACTACCAAATGTATGCTAAGAGCTAGGGCTGTCACAATAGCAGATTTTCACAACACTATCATTGTGGCCAAAAGAATTAATGAGGTATTATTGCGATATCTAGAGAACATTTGGGGAAAAATGGTATCAGTGAAATTCATCTTTAACTATGTTTATTGTGTCTTTTTTTGGCAAATAAATCATACTCAAAATATCATTGTCAGGAGGGAGAGAGTCTGCAACCACAACTGTACAAAAGCTTACAAAAAGAAAAAAAACACTTGAAGAATAGTGGAAACAACCAGATGAACTTGATGAAACATCTGCACTGGATTATTTACATGATATTATCATGTCATGTATTATTATGTGTTAACATGATATGAAAGCCTTTACTCCGAGAAAATGAACAAGGGGCTGTTAATATGAAGCCCATGGGGCCATTTGCAGAGTAAAGCTCATGTGAAATAGAATAAAGATTATGTATTGTGACTGTCGTTGACTTTGTGGGTGCTGGACTGAGTCACAGAGCCTATATATGTAAATCGGGCTGATACCATAGAAAAAGACCAGACACAGCGTCTCCTGTGCTCATAGGGCTAGGTTTACAATGCATAACCTTCAATCATATTGTATCTCACAATGTACAGAATGAAATAATCTTTGTGAACAAACCAGGTGTTTTTAATGTGTCCTAAAACATCCTTTATATACGTAATAATGTACATTAAGACAGGCTTATAACAACATATTTGCCATCTTCACCAACATAACTTCATTGAAATGGCACTCATGAAAACTGTTACATAAAAGACTGGAATTTCTACTTTATATTCAACAAATATCCCACAAGTATTGGGATTTAATAGATACCATCACTATAAATCTCAATTTAAATTTCCTTTTATTTCTCACTGAGAAAGAGATCAGATTACTGTCGTATTAGATGCATTCCAGTTAGGTATGCAAGCTCCAGGGCCTTGGTACTGAGTGTGCTGGCTCATGATCTTACTGGCTCTCCTAAATGGAACAGAGCCATCACTACAGTAACGTTATTTGTTGTACATGTGCTCACAAAATCCAATTAAGGCTCTTTGATTGTCTGCCATGAATCACAGGTGTTGTATGATTGTTTCTCCTGCGGTGTAACTGTTGGCTGAATGTCTGAGAGGATATCTTTTAACAGCTGCTATACTCTTAAGCCTGTGCTGTCTCTGCTCATTCATCAATAATTATCTTAAATCATTGCATGTTTGTTACATTGCAGCTGCAATCCTTGAATTTTATGCGACAGAATGTATAGTACATTATGGTCTTTTAGCGATGGATGTACAGTATGCTTAAGGTGGGTTCTCACTTTTTAGATATTTCATCCGAGAGCGTGTCCAAGCTCTGTCTGTGTCAGACTGGGTTCGTGGTTGAGTGGTTGTAAAGAGACACTTTAAAAAATACAGATTTTTCCTCTTACCTGCAGTGCTATTTATCCACGTGGATTATTTTGGTGTGAGTTGGTGGGTTTTGCAGATATCCCCTGTAGAGTCTGCATTCTCTCAAATAAATTCGAACTAAATGGCACTTTGCTTGAGTTGCTCAAAGAGCCAAAAAAAAAAAAAACATTTAAAAAAAAACTCAACAGCAATGCCTCTTTTCAGATATCTTGACCTAGTTACTCAAGAAACCTGTAGGAACTATTTTTATTCTACCGAGCTACACTGCATTACAGCGCAGAAGGAAACATGTACTCATGGACAAGATGCTTTTGCTCGTGAGAGGGTGGTTAACAATAATGGCATCCTCATTGACTGTAACTGTAACACTGTAACATTAGCTAGCTTAGTTAGCTTAGTTAGCTAGCCTCTACAGGAAGAAATTGAAAGTGCTAATTTAAATGCTACTTTAGCCATGCTGGCCAACTTTGCTAGCCATCAACCCAACAAGTTTTAAGTCAATGTGATCAGAGCTGATTATTATATCATCTCAAAGTGGGGAAAATCCACACACACACACACACACACACACACACACACACACAAAATTATTATTTTTTTCTTTTTCTTTTTTTTTTCACCTTAGTTACTATTGAAACATCCAGCAACCTTTTTTGATTTTTACTGTCTACTGTAAATGAAATCTGGAAAATAATACACCATCCATCCATTATCTATCGCCGCTTATCCTATGCAGGGTCGCGGGGGGGCTGGAGCCTATTCCAGCTGTCATTGGACAAGAGGCGGGGTACACCCTGGACAGGTCACCAGTTCATCACAGGGCTGACATAGAGACAAACAACCACACACACCTACGGGCAATTTAGAGTCACCAATTAACCTAACCTGCATGTCTTTGAATGTGGGAGGAAGCCGGAGTACCCGGAGAGAAACCACGCAGACACGGGGAGAACATGCAAACAGCGACAGTGCTAACCACTGCACCACCGTGCTGCCCCAAAATAATACACCATGCCTTAATAATTATATTGTAATAGGGAATCGCTAACAGCATTGTGTGAGTAAGTAATCTGCTCTCAAATACCAAACTGGATGTTTGGCTTGAAAACAGCCAAGTTTAAAAATCCTGCCTGAGACAATTATGTTGAAAGCCCAGTAGTTTTCCCCAAAGAGAGATTCCTTTAGAAGTGTAGAACAGAACAAAAAATCCCCAAACTTTCCACTGTAGGATCTGGCCTTAGACACCATTGAAGCTATTTACAGTTGTGCCATATCTAATGCTGCATACCAAATGTCAGTCTGCACTGATTTCAGACATTTGTTATCATTCATAAGGATAAATATTCAGCTGGAAAGATGCCATAATATGAGCGCACACACGGTTTTTATATTTCATTGCTGTGCCTCTTTTTATCTAAATACTGATCTAATAAAAATAAAGTCACAAATACATTGAGCATAAGCCACATTTTATGTAGAAATAATTGATCAACACAGGCAGTATTGGAGAATAACCACACCACACATGTGCAAACAGGGATTTTTTTTGAAGGAAGTGGCCTGTTATACAGCCTTACTGTTCAGTTTTAATGCATCTGCGCAAAACTAGTTGTACTGCTGCTGTTGCATACCGTTTTAAAGAAAGTCTTTGTTGTTTGTGATGTAATGAAGCTTTGCATTCAAACCAACATCTGCATGGTTTTGACTTTAAATTGATTAAAAACTTTAAATTGATTGAAAAGGCTTTAACTTGTCTAACCAGGGTTTCATTTTTCAGTTTTTGTAGTCGTTACCAGTTGTCCTAAGCCCTATTACACAAACACATTTACATTTTTAGTTTGATGAGTCTTGTTATGTTGTTCATACAGTTGCACTTCCAGCAAAAATAATAATAATAATAATAAAATAAAATTCTTTATGTGCATGAATAAAGGAAAACGTGACACTGGCAGAGTGTGCATGTGTGTGCATATTTTCTAGCACGCTGCCAGCTGGTTGACTAAACCCACTACCAAAACTTACTGTAAATCTGTCTTGTAATATTTAATGACAGACCAAGTAATGCTAACTGCTCATTTTAATCACACCAGATATGTATGTTAATTGATCCCTTCCAGAGCAGTTATCCAAAACCTCTGTTATGGTTGTGTGACTGTGGCTGGGGAAGAACAGGATCAGCATTCTTTTAGGGGATTCAGTCTGGTGGGTTTTATTAAGCAACAAAGAAGAAGGTCTCCATGAGAGAGTCAGTCAGACAAAGCAACATTACAGGATTTGGGAAATATATTTATTATTTAATTTTTTATTTATGAAGGTACATCCAGCAGCTGGTTAGCTTATCTTAGCTTTCCACATAGACTGGAAAAGATTGTGTGCACTCCTCATTGTCAGCACTCTGTCCTTCAGCTAAGAACACAAGACGATACTTTGTCCTCTTTTTATCTTGTTTGAAATTGTTTAACATCCGGTTAATGTGACCTCTACTCTGTGAACTTTAGTGCTTACTGTGGATTCATAAATGTAACAGAAGTGATCATGTGATGTGCGTAACACTGTAAGGCAGGGCTGCCAACCCTCACGCATTGAGCCTGCAGACTCACACAATTGACACAAATCTCATGCCACACATGCCTTTTCTCACGCTTTCACCTTTGCTACCTCCAAAGTAGTTTTTTTAAAAAGTTTAGATGGGCTAGGGGCGCATCTAAACTTACCATGCAACAACAAATGCGCGCTGCGGTGTCCACTTATGACTCCACGTCATAGAGCAGCAACTTTCATTTAGCGCTAGAAGTGAATACTCACAGACGTCTAAAAACAGCAGGCTCTATTTGTTAAGTACATTGGAGAACCTGGCTGACACCGAGCTGACAAAGAGCAGTAAGTGTGTCTATTGTATAAATATGGCCAGAATTTGAAAGTTTCTGCGACTGTCTGCTGGAGTTATCTTGGGCTGTAATTATTTTTGGACCGTAAGCTGAGTTCGTGGTGGAGCTAGTGGCATTATGGCTGACTGAAGTCTGCCCAGATCGTGATCTCAGATCAAAGGGCAAGTCACAGCGGGTAACAGGGCTCAGCTCAACCGGCCTCCGCAGCTCAAACCCCAGGAAAATGGCTGAACACCACGCTGGGATGGTGTCGCTGCCTTCGAGACCAGCGGAGGCCAATTTGATGACAGGGGATACAGTATGGAGGAGATTCACAGCTCCGATGAGGACTATGACTTCAGAGACGACAGGACACGGCAGGCGGGGACGGGAGAGAGTCAAACAGCAGAACAGAGAAAGAGAAACAGAGGTGATTGTGGAAAGACAAACCAAGCCGGTTTTGGTGAGTTTTATTTTGACTTGTTGGAATGAAATGTGTTTTAAAATGAGTTAAGAATGCAATTAAGCTAGTCTTAGTTCAGTAAAAGAGAGAAACTTTGTCTCACAGAAGGAAACTCTTCTTGTTTTTGTTTACTTATCAGACTAAATGCTAAGAAAGCTTGTGAAACTTCATGCTAACTTCAGTCGATATCTCTACAACACAATACATAGACGTCTTTGACACAACGCCAACGGTATAATTTCTTGCCATAATGCAAATATTTAAGCTAACAGTGAGCATTTAACTAGTCATGTTCACTGATGTAGCATGATGAAGAGAGGCAGAAATATAAGAGACCAAATTATGCACGTAAAAAAAAAGAAACACACTCCTTTTATTTCATGTGAACATGACTGATATCATTTTTCACCACAGATGGTTTTCTTCAGGTAAAAGTGAAAAAAAGTGAACACACCTGTATTTAATAGACTAAATGAGTCATCTGATATGAGTCATTTTCAGAAAGATAAGAGACTGCTTTGGTCACTTCAGTAATCTTATTGTCTTCATGTTGTGTCTTGTTATGTTTGTCAAATAATAAAACAATATAGGAGACAACAAGAAAAAAAAAGTAATTAAAAAAAAATCTGTGTGTACCTAACAGAATATAATATTAATGTAATATTTTGTGATCACACTTCAGATACAGACTTGGAATATTGTTCTGGTATGGCTGGAGGTGATTTGTCATTTCATCACAAAATACAGGTGTATATTCACTTCTTTACCTGAGGAAGATCATCTGTGCTTGAATTAATTTCAGTCAGTCATAAAGACATCAAATAACCCCCGAACCCGCCGAAACAAATCTAACTCCAAGCTGAAGTCAAACGTTGGCAGCCCTGCTGTAAGGTCTGTGTTTGATCACACTCTCCAAGGAAAGTATATTATTTGAACAGGTCATAAAATAAGAGTGGAACTCTAGAAATAATGGTGCACCTGAAGAGAAGTTGGTCTTCTTGTGGCAATATTAGTTGCTAGTTTGTTCTGTGATGCTCAAGACTGTATGTAGATATACAGCTGCAAAATGTATTGTGGTACTTCTCTAATAAACCTCTAAAAGAGCTGCTTGTTGAATTTACTTTATTACAGAATGTTCCACAACACCTCACTCTATCCAAAGCTAAAAAACAAATCTGTCCATATAGCATCTGTTAAGCTAACACTAACACTGACAGTCGTACAAATTGAACAAAAGGAATATACTGTGTTTATTAGTGAGCTGTGAGACTTGTTGGCAGATTTTGTTATCTTTGGACACGGTCCAAGCTTTTTTCCCCATTTCCAGTCTTTGTGCTAAGCTAAGCTAACTGGCTTCTGGCTGTAGTCTCATATTTAGAGTACTTGAGAGTGATAGAAATCTTATCATCTAACTCTTGGCAAGAAATCCAATAAACATATTTCAAAACGACTCTCAGGCTGTTCACACACTACATCAATTTACACGTTATATAACAACATATTGATTTGCAGTGAAAAAATCAAAAAGCATGTGCTGCATTCATCCTTTCTGGGATTTGACATAATGTGTATTGAAACACACTCAGACTAAATGCAATAAATTTAGTATATAGCTAAAAGTTAACACAATAAACCAATGTCTGTCTGAAATTGGAAACATGCATGCTGTGATTAATGTCATTCTAACATTCTTTGTTACAAGAGCTCAATCAGGTTGTCACAACATCAGCCAATACCATTCCTCATGATATTATTGACGAGGTATGAGACTTCTGGAAGACCCAGCTGTTATAAGAGTGGGTGGTGTTGTTGTGAAACAAACATTCTTGCTTGTGGATAAAAGGAAAGCTGATAGACAGATAGTTTGAAGACTTGTTGGAGATTTTATAAAACATCAGAACACTTTTGGCGACAACAACAATGACTATGTGTAAAGGAAGATAGGTGCAGAAGCCTTGTGATATTTCCTCCCTTCAGTGATATCTCACAAATACCAAGATTCAGACGTCTCCACTGGCGACACAAAATGCCTGTAAGGTCACTTCTCAAAACACCAAGGACACAGAGATTTCTGTAACAAAGGAGCACACAAAAACCACATGCCCACACAGACAGATGCCCATGCACACCATCCAGGCACCCCTTTGAGCTTCCTTGGGATAAAGCATCTGGGATCTGATGTGGTTAACGACGACCAGTGTCCCAGATTCCGCCCTCACAGCCACATGGGACTTGATAGGTTGAGAAGCTGCGTTTAGCTGAGACATCACAAAGTTTCCTTCATTCCCACGACTTTTCCTGTGGTTGCTGACTCAATAAAAGAAGCCATCTTTCCGGCTGAAACAATACGGCTAGACTGCTGAATTTCCTATTTGAAATTTGAATATATTTCCAATGCTTCAGCGGTTGGGTTAGCTACATTTCAGATCCTGTCTAATGAAGACCTTACTACCGATTAAGCATTACACTCCTATGACATTGTCGGTCTCATGATGGATAGTTGGCCGAGATTTTTACGTTTTTAATTTTACGGATTCTCGTTCCTTTTCAAAACCTGGCACTTCACGCAGTTCTCTCTAGAGCCACAAAAAGCTTCATAGAGCTTTTTTACCATATGCATTTGTAACCTCCCAAGACCAAACAGACTTTGAGGCGTTCCCATTTAATTTGATGTGACTCCTTATTGGTGACTTGGCTTTTCAAAGGTCATTTATTTGACTCCTCCTGCCTTGGTTACATCAAGAATGAACTGTATCTTAATCTGTGTTGGCTCTGTCCCGAAAATGTGGTCAGAGTTGACACCACCTCAGGGAATCCCACCCCAGGAACTAATAAGTTTAACCAATCTAGGTCCTTAAAGGTCCCACAGGTTCAAAAACACACCTTGACAACTGACGCGATTTCAGTACAAAATATATAATTTTATTTACAATAGATATATTTATTAATTTAACATGCAGTTAAGAAATGATTAAAAACAGATTTTAATACACACAAACATGACTATCACTCACTGGTTGGCAGTACATCAATTATTGAACAGTCGCATAGAGGCCCATGAGTTTGCTACTTTCAAGCCAAAACCACAAGGAGCAGGGCTGGGACTTACCACGGCAGGGTGCACTGGTTGAAAGGGAAGGTAGCATCCTGATGCTAAGCACCACACGTGAACACCCACCACCATCTGACCCTGGGTGCTCTACATTAAAGGGAACACCACCACAGAGGGGTCAGCCGCTGCCTGTTAGGCCCAATAGGCATAGCTCCTGTCCAGAGAGAAGAAAAAGCAAACCATCGCACAATAAATAGACCAATGCTGAATTACCAGAGGCCATACCTTAGCTCCAGCCAGGAAGCACACTGTTGTTGTACTCCAGCCACCCCAACACTGCACTATACCCTGGGCCAAGTGAACTGTGACAGAATAAAATGAAACATACTTAGATTTGACCCAAACCAAAAAGAAATACAAACAAGAAATATCTAAAGAAAAATAAATCCCAAAGTTAATGATAATCATACAAAAATAAATACACAACAAATCTTCAACAGGAACAAAGCATCAATTAGTAAAACTCAACAGAAAATAAACATAAATCACTCAATTCGGAAGGAGAGAAAAAAGAGAAACACACCAATTATGTTACAGAAAAACCAGTAACATTCCTAATAATACTACCATGAAGGACACATGGAGGCCGGAGAGGGCCACCCACCTTGCTGTACAGCCAGGCCAAAAGTGCCAGAGAGCAGAGGCGCAGCTTCTCAAACAGTGGGAGGGTGAGCGGTGACGAGCTGCGGCTCAATCACTCAAGAAGACGAAGTCGCATGAAGCAAAGGCTTGAAACGGACCATGCTAGGCCAAATCCTGCAGCACGAGAGCGAGCCAACCACGCTTACATTTGCTGAGATCGGAGTATAAACATGGCGTCTAATCCAGCCACGGCAAACTGCAGGCACACAAATTCGGCCAGATCATGGACCACGCCACAGACACGGAAGCCAGGCAGGAAGAGACAAGAACGCACATCCGAGCAGCGGCAGCCAGCATTGATATAGTGCAGGATAATGCCGCCTAGTATTAAAGGTGCAGAGAGAGAGAAAAGCAGACTCAGTCTGCTTTAATATGCCTTAATATTCACCTGATAAATATGAGTGTTATGAATCTTCATAGCATGAAAGCATATAAGCTTTTACCCTCCCCAAAAATGTCCTATAGATATATTGTGCACCACTTAGTCAGCTAATACTGCAAAGCGTCAGTATTTGATGACCTGGCAATCAGCTGTCTCACACATTGCACCTTTAAAGTCCTCAACACAACCCAGACAGGAATATGTGCTGCAGCACTGTTATGTATTGTACTATGTGTGCACTTTTCCTAATGCACTTGGGGATGTGCCATCGATGGATGGATGGATGGTATTTGGTTTGTTTTGTGGTTTTTTTTGTTGTTTTTTTTTTACTGTTGCTTCGTTGTGATTTTATCCTGCAGACACTGTGATGTTCAAGGCAAATTTTCCAGTGGGACAGTAAAGTCGACCGTAAAAAACAAATTTCCAACTAATTTAAGTGTCACAGCAGCAAAAATAACACAACAAAGTGACAGATGAGTAGATTTAAAAGCATGAAAGAGTAATACGATAAATAATGTCAACTTAAATAGTGACTATAAAGTCTATTGATAAAGTTGCAAATAAAGTTTCAATCAAAAGTTAAAATTGCCCTAAAATCAGAAATTGCACTTGTCACCTTGTTGCATATTAACTTATTATTTCATTCTTATACACACGCACAGAAAGAATATGAATTAAACAGAGCACTGTTAGTCTCAAATATGTTGTCCACAAAAATACAGACCATACATTAATGTGTAAATATTACCGTCTTCTCTCTCTGCCTTTCAGTTTCCCTGTGTGTGCAGTGTGTATTTCTTTCCCTCAGTCACACAGACCCAAAACCACAAACTCACAGAAATGAAAAGATCGTGCTAAAATAAGAGATGATGAACGCATTGCAGGCGTCTGCCGTCACTGAAATTCCATTATTCTTTCTGATAATTTACCAGACCAGTAGTGGTATGTATGAGCTGCACAAACATGTCTGACAGAGTCAAGAGTTTTAAAACAACAAACCTAAGTCCATGGGAAAAATAATCCTTGCGTGTTATCATCAAATATGCATTTTCAAAACCCATTAAAGATTATAACTATTTGATTTGTCCTTTGTTTGATCAGTCGTCGGTGGAGCATGTGCCTAGGCAGTAATTTTGGGCCTGTTAAAACAGTTTAGTTGAAAATTCTTGGGAAGTTTTGTAATCTTTTTAGCATGAAATGCAAATAAATCTATGTAATAGAACAATTATAATCAGCAGCTTTTCATATCAGTAACTTAGATAAGCACTTCAAATTTGTCCCCATATTCCCTGCCTAATCATTTTTTTGGCGAGCTTGTGCACAGCCATAGCGTCATGTTAGCCATGCTAGCTCGGCACCTTTTACAGCAAGCGAAGTTCACTATATTATAAACAGTCACACAGCAATAAAGGTCCAGGCTCCTCCAGTTACACCAGGACATGAGTTGAATCACATGAATGACTCATCTCTAAATGAGAACCAGATGAAACATATTGAACAAATAAACTGGTCTGGAACACCATACTCTGTTATTATAAGTAGATCTTTTGTGTTGTGGCTCCGGACAGTTTACGTAAGCTACAAAAATATGGGAATCCAGGACTACAAAGATGTAGAAAATGATGGTTAAATTGATCCTTTTGTCTTTCATCCTCAACAGTGGTAAACAAAGCACAAGACTCCATTCCTTGAACCAAAACATAGATTCGCAAATATTTGTCCAGTACAAGTGAGAGCTGTTCGGTCAACTTTTTCCCTTTTCTTTTAAATGAAGGTCTGCTACCTTCAAGCTCTTGCCAAAGGAGTTCACACAATGCTGATTAAGCTGATCACTGCCAGATACAGCAAATCTCTCTGTATTTAGCTGTACAGCAGAGTTTTTAAGCCGGTGTCTTTGGCGACTTTCCCGCGCTGGCTCTTCGGTAGCAATTTAATAAAGATTGGTTTTCCGGAGCAGAAGTGGGAGCACCAATAATGACAGAGTAGGTCACAGGCATGGACTATAGGCTACAGCAACCAGAGCCAATGGCTTCATAAGCACATCAGCATTTGTGTAATTACTCACTCTGCCAGAAGAGGGAGACAGAAGTTCCGCATTAAAACATGTTTTTTCGGAGAGGAATAGTCAGTAATGTTAACACTGCATTTTTTGCTTGCTAGCTCTTAGCATTTGTCAGCAGTGGATTCACACAGGACCTGAACCCAATACCACAATTTGGCAGGCAAATCCATAAAAATCCTTAAAAGTAATGTACCATAGTGCAAAAACTGCAACTACTACAAGCACAGACAACTTGGTTCAAAATAAGTTTACTGTGATTGGCTTTTCTCCTGTGACAAAACTTATGGCCTCCTATCACATTTTAGAAACGAAAATGTATCCACTGACTTCAAAGCTACAAGTAGCAGAAAGCAGCGATGTATTGGAATCAAAAATATAACTTTTATCTTTCAAATGTGGTCGAGTAAAGTCGTAGATAAAAATATAGATAAAGTATAGATATAAAAATGTACCGTACAGTTCCCAAGTAAATGTACTTTGTTACAGTAAGACACCTGTCTTCCAGTGTACTCATCAAAGCAAAGAATGAAGGAAACTCCTCCAAGGCAATAAATTATGTCCTCTACACTGCGGGTGACGGCACAAATTTTGTGCTGAGTGAAGGTAAAAGCTGTAATTTGGGAGAGAGGAGGAATCAGTGTTATATTTTTATGGCTCCTCAAACCAGATATCACCATCTTATTTATGATTCTGCCAGTGCAGAGTGCATGGGAGGGGTTGGGATGATGTAAAATGAATTCTGGAAGTGTTCATTCCAGCAGGAATGTGATGGCCTGCTTTGTATTGCATTGTGGAAGAGACCGACTGTGAGAAAGAAACAGATGTACAGGTAACAACTAAATGATAAGACTGTCAATATTCTATATGTTTCAACAAATCCTATGAAAAATGACCAAATGAAATGTGTTTTTCGAGGCTTTCCTTTCCTTCCCTGTCTGTGGCTTTCAGCCCCAAGCCCATTCATCCTGGAGACGTAAATCTTTAAGGTCTAAAAGGTAAGTCATTTTTACTATGAAGCAGTAGAGCATTTTTAGGGGACTACTTTCAGCTGTGGATTAATACATATTTTCACTGAGCTGGTTCAACAGTGTGTCATTGATGTGTTTTTAATAGTTTTTGGACAACAGTGGAGCTCTGTGGCACAGAGTCATAAGACTTTTATTTGGCTTGGGCCTTTCATGGAATTTATTGGATAAAAGAAAAAAAACATCCCTTGCCTCATCCTTTAGGTATAATTAATTACATGTGCATTTTAATCTATCCAAATATTTCATTTGTTTGAATTCATTGTCTTAAATTTCCAGAACAAGCAAAATAAAACATTTTTTGGTTCCTTTATTGTCACATCCAATTCAATACACAGAGGCTATTTCATTCTGTTGTTATTTATTTCCAACCTTTCTATCTTTTATGTGCTTCTTCATCTTTGTGTGGGTGTGAGGCTTAATGGAATAGCTGCAACTACTTTCCATTTGTAGATCAAAAGTCAGTTCAATTTATGTACATATTGCCCCCTTTCCTGTTGTTTTTGAGGACAGACAGACATGAAAGTTTCCTTTTATGCACGTAAAATCATTTTCTGCTTATTTTTAGAGGATGAAGCTGAAATCGTGGTTGAGTGCTGCATATGTTCACCCGCACAGACTATATTCAGCTGGATATAGCTCTTTGTTTCAAAAGAGAGATTTTTAAGGTGCTTGGGATACTGTGAGCATTGTACCTGTTAAACATCAGCAGCATGTTGTATGGGTAACTGCATTTCGGGTGCAGTACAGAAGCAAAGTATGAAAATGTTCCAGTTTCCAAAAGGACTGTAGACGTGTAAATTGACATTTAAATCCATCTTAATCGTTGTAATTGAAACTTTATGAACCCTTCTGTTCTGAAGACAGTCTTATTTGAGTTCAAATGGTCCTTCTCCATAAAAGTAAATGAGTGTAAACAACAACCAAATAACTGATTTATGCTGTACAACTCCACTGCAAAAACAAATTTTCATTTCACCACATATGTTTTATTATCCACAGTGGTGTTGTCATCCATTTTTTTTTAAGTGTGTCTTTGAGAGGTAAAAAATGGTTTAGCAGTGATTTCAGCAGCTTCATGTTTCCGATAGTGTGTTTGTTTTCACTGCCTCAAACATTAAAATGGAAAAACTGTCTGTGCCTTTTCAGATCATGAATCATCTTTTATGTGCTCTTGTGTTTTTTTCCTTCCTGATAAACGTTGGCGTCATCCCCAGGTGGTTTTAGGCCTCCTCGTCTTCCACACCACTCTCCGGTGACCTCTTCCTCCTTCTCTCCTGTTGTAGGACAGTAATCGGTTAACTCGACAGATGGGAGTTCATTTCCTTCACTTTTCATCTTTCCATATTTTTTGTGCTGTGCACACTAAATCCATGACAAGCAGCTTTTCACTGGCTGAGGTGCATTTGTCTGTGCATGTGTGCGGTTTTGTGTCAACATTAAGAAAGAAAAGCAGTGTGAGTTAGGAGAAAGAGCGGAAAGATCTGTGAAAAATACAAAAAAAAATTGCAGTTTTTCTTGTGTTTTTCTTTTCTCGGAAAATCTGTAGGAAATGAAACTGCAAAACCCATCCAAACCTGAATATCTGCTCTTTTTTGAATCCCTTCAGAATAAAAGCTCAGAGGAATTCAGCAAAATAAGAGCAAAATGTGTAATTCTTTAAGTGATAAGACTCTAAATAAGAAGCATGTAACAGAGGAGGCTTTCATCTCAAACACAGCTGTACGCATTTCCAGATGACACAGCCACGCTTGAACTCCACCTCACACATCCATATTGTTTCTCTGCATAAGTTAAGTCTATGTGTTTCACCCTAAATTACCTTTGTCCCCACTATTACCCCCCTCTCTATTTCTCTCTCTATCTAACTTTCTTTGTCCCTCTCTTTCTTTTCTCTCTCTCTCTCACCAGATGTCTGCTCACCAGCTGTGCTCAGATGGCCGAGAAGAGCAGACAGGATGGGTTTTTATGGAGCGTGCACACACTCAAACACCCAAACAGACATGCACGCAAACAAACATGCGCAGCGTATCACAGAGTGACCTGCTACAGCAGGGATCCAGGACTTTTGCCCCAAAGTCTGAAGATTTCTCCTTGTTTTCATTTTTCCCCACATCTATTCACTGCGTATGACCACATCAATATGAAACAGATGCCCCAAACTCGCATGTGACTGCAGACAAACATGGGTTATGGTCAGAAAAGGTCAGGAATTTGGCTGTTTCTCTGCTCTAATTGGATTAGTGCTTTTTTGTGTGTGTGACTAATAGGAAAGTGATTAGACTGCAGATTTTGGCCGAGAGGATGAGAAAAGTTTGTGGTAAAAACAGGGTTAGTTAAACAACCTTCATAATTGTTGATTCAGTATTTCTCTCTATGTTTGAATATAATTTATCCCAATGCTTGAAATATATATTGTCGATTGTGTATTTTTGATACACCAGCAGGATACTTCAGGCTCTTCATAGCTCTGTTTTAGCTTTCATCATCTGATGATGTAAAGAGCCTCACATCCACCTTTTTCTCTCTCTATGACACATCAACACACATTCCACTTACCTACAGCTAAAGTTGTTTGTTTTTTTGCATCACAGTGCTGCGCAGTCCATATTAATCACACTACCAGTTGACTATTCGCTAAGCCCTGCCCCTGTTAGTTATTGTTGCCATGTCTGTCAAGCTTTCCATTTTTCCATAGAGAGGTGAAATTCCGCCCCTTCCAGTTTCCCCCATGCGACCTATTTTCGGAAAAAATATCTACGGTAGTTAATGACGAGAGACAAGTAATTTTTCGATCAGGTTTAATTTGTGCCATGAATTACACACATGATATTTGTCAATTTAAAAGTTACAGCTTGTCGTAAAGATAGTAAACAATATACATTACCAACACCAACATAGCTGTTACCTTGGCACAGGAGTATTAAGCAGAATCCAAATGTCCTCTGGATTTGCAGACTTCAGTCCTACGTACAGTGATGTGTTCACTGTCATCACATCAAGTCTGAGAAGGCGCGAGACTGCAGGGCTGTATGAGGCTACAATAATAGACTGAACTTTGATTACCTCTATAGTCTATACTTCTACATATTTCTGTATCATGATGTGGTTTAATATTATTTATGGCCTACACAACTCAAGTAACGTTTTAATGAAGTCATAGTTCTACACATTCATAATAAGGTATTTCTGGTTTTTAGTGAAGTGAAGTGTGTTGAAGTCTGCACCACAAGCCAACTCTCGGGAAGTCTGCAAAAAGTCCACTTGAGGGCCCTTGTTGACTGGATGAAATGTGGGTTTGGACAGCTCTCAGCGCACGCAGACTTCCCGTGAACACGCTCATGAGTCTGCAGGGGCAGTGAAATCTGGATTCAGCTTTAAAAGAGGTCAAAATAAATCACTACAAATCCTGCCATGTTGACAGCTGCAGCTATGCAAAAGGAGAGTTAGCCTGTTCTGTAAGCAAGCTTACGGACACTACCCTTAGCCTACACAGTATAGCCTAAACTTGTATAGTGGCGTTATCATGGATTCCACTGCTTTTCATGGCAACATTTGCCGCCCTAGCCCTGCTTCTGATTTGAAAGACAGAAAATTACATCACCCATCAGACTCTCCATACAGTATGTGGTGTATCACTCTTGTTAGTGCCCCATGCATGTCTGGAGAAATAGGTCCACAGTTGTTCTTTCACACATGTAGCACACAATAGGGTATTGTGCATATCAGATGCATTCTCACTTCCAAGAAATACTCAGTTTGATTTAAAAGAGAAGTGGCGCCTGGGTAGAGCATACATTACTCATCCATAATGTTGACTGGTTTTGAGTTGATATCAATGCTACAACGAAAGAGTGCAAAGCAGCAGGCAAGCAGAAAAGAGTACGAAGCAGCTGCACTCCATGCAACCTCATCAACACTCCCACTCACTGGGAATTCTCCAGACAGTGATCTGCTCTATTCAAATTGGGCTCAAACAGACTTTGTACTAGGGAGCATGCAGGGTGAAGTCAGGAGCAGAGTGATTTGCATTCACACATACAGCTCTTTTGGGAAATGTCTGAACATTTTCAGTGCATGTGTGACAGGGGCTATAGCCCTTGACCTGCCTAGTCAGGGGAGGGGTTTACCAAGCTGTCAATTGGCTTCAATTCTCACATTTTACTGCTAAAATCTGTGTATCCAGTCTGTGTTGTTGCCAAGGTGACAGGAAGGCCAGTGTGATGCCAACCCCTCTGACCTTGTGTAAACCGTGACCAGACCTTCTGCATGGTTCCCTCTGATCGGCTTTGGATGGTGACATAACTGCTGGAGTCGTTTTCTTGATCTCCCACCACACAGATGTGTGTGTGTGTGTGTGTGTGTGTGTGTGTGTGTGTGTGTGT
>JBBPCS010040191.1:0-20569 GCA_037974645.1 Hollardia meadi
CATTTTGGAAAAAGGCTGTAACATAACAAAATGTGGGGAAAGTGAAGGGGTGTGAATACTTTCCGGATGCACTGTAGTCAGGTAGTTAGAAACGTCAAAAACGTACTCAAGCAGAAGTACTTTTACTACTTTTCAAGTAGCCTACTCCCCAAGTATTTTTATATTATTATGGTGCTATTATTATATGACGTCTTCCTCAGGTAAAGAAGTGAACATACAGCTGTACTTTGTGATGAAATGACAAATCATCTCCTGCCACATCAGGACAATATTCCCAGTATGTATCTCTGAAGTGTGATCACAAAATATTACATTAATATTATACTCTATTAGCTACACCAATCAGTACAGATGTTTTTAAAATAATATTTTTTGCTTGTTGTCTCCTCTATTATACTATGATTTGACAAATAAATCAGCAAATCATGTGCATAACAGACTGTTTCTGTCAAGTCAAAAAGTAAATATAAAGAGTGTCAACATGATATCTCAGTTATCATCAGAGAGTGACAGATCAGGTGTGAGCCCCCACATCCAGGTCTATAACATGAGGACAATAAGATCAAAGTCACCAAATCAGTCTCTTATCTCTCTGTCTCATATCAGATGACTCATTTTGTCTATTAAATACAGGTGTGTTCACTTCGTCAATTTTACCTGAAGAAAACCATCTGTGGTGAAACATTATATCAGTCATGTTCACATTAAAGTAGTTTGTTTCTTTGTTATGTGCATAATTTAGTCTCTACTTCTCTGTCTCTCTTCATCATGCTACACTAGTGAACATTACTAGCTAAATGCTGACCGCTAGCTTAAATATTTGCATTATGACAAGAAACAATGTTGTGTCAAGGACGTCTATGTATTTTGTTGTAGAGATATCCACTGAAGTTAGCATGCAGTTAGTCTGAGTTGCTGCACAGTGTGAATTC
Organism: Hollardia meadi; assembly: GCA_037974645.1. NCBI lineage: Eukaryota > Metazoa > Chordata > Actinopteri > Tetraodontiformes > Triacanthodidae > Hollardia > Hollardia meadi. The sequence continues at coordinate 933 of JBBPCS010040191.1, forward strand.
ACGCATGCGTGAGCGCGTCCGCCATCTAGCTTTCGCAGCATGACTTAATCCATGCACGCAGAACTTTGAATAAATTAATTAGTGAAGTTTAGCTGTTAATAAGGATTAGGATTACATTTGCTAATGATTATTTCAGACGACAGTGCGACATTACCTGTCATAGCATAGTATATTTTTTCAATTCAATTCAAAGGGCATTTATTGGCATGAAGGTTTCAAGAACAGTATTGTCAAAGCATCAAAGTAAAATTTGTCCAAATATTCAGACAGTACACAGTAATATATGAGCAATGAAAAGCTATGCTATGGCACGCAACCACACATAATCATAACATAACAAATTAACAGTTTTCCTGCGGTTCTGGAGCTGTTTGACCGAGTGGTGTTGCCGTATCTAGCTCTCCAATATGGCGGATGCGCTCATGCATGCGGGACTCACATCGTGCAGCGACTCAGATCGGGTAGTTCCAGCTCTCTCTGTGTTTACATGTCTGCTAGTTTGGCTAATCACCCTTCTTTTTGTTATCAGATTTGGTCGCTCAGCCAAACATCTCCTTCTCTCCCTCCACTAATGGGGTCTCCAAGGTCAAGCAGGTGCTCATGGGCTCCAACTTCACCATCACCTGCTCTGTCAAACCACAGTACCAAGGAGGCTCCTTCCTGCTCATCTTCGCCAACTCCGGCACAGCACGGAACTACACCCTGCCAGCTGCCAATCACTCTGCCCATTTCCTGTTCTTTGCTGCAGACCACACCCACCAAGGGGACTACAGCTGCACCTATCACGTCTATGTTTTCTCCCATAACTTCTCCTCTGAGAGCCAACCACTCAGTCTCGCTGTCTCAGGTAACTTTTTGAGTCTGGGGCAGATATGACATCAACATGCAGGCATCACAATTGGTCTAATTCAGATACATCTTTTGTGACAAAATGTACCACATTGCACATCCTGGTCTCACCAATTGGTGTATGAATGACACACCAATATCTTCAGTCATTTCACGTGTTATCACAATGCATTTCTTTTGCTTTTTGTGTGTTATTTAATGCCATCTGCATTAGGTTTTTCTTGTGTCATTTTAGGCACAAATGTCATAGAGAAAAAAAATGTCAGGTGACATAAAGAGCGAGAAAGTTCACACATGGAGGAGGCTGGGGTGGTGGATAAGCCAATCAAACGCAGACCTTTCCCCTAGGAGGCCAGTGTTCGTTTTCTGTGTGGAAACCAAAAGTCAATGTTGACCTATTTTAACTTATATAAAGATGGACAACATCTGCAGTATAGGTCATAAACCCCCCTCCATGTTAGCAGATTTTTCCCCAAAGATGGTTTCTGTCATTTAAGGTAGTTCTTATCACGCTGATGTATGTTCAAGTGTTCATTTTTCGAATCAGTTTGGTTTTAATTAGTTATTTGATGCTATAAAAAGGGGGTGAAACGTCATGATTGACAGCTGAGCTCGGGTGGGTGTATGGGCGGGAACTCGATACTGCGGCTCCACCACTCGATCACTACCGCACAGACTCTGGCTCCAAATGACGTCACCAGCGCAAGATGGCAGCGCTCGTATCCCGGATATTTTGATTTCATTTTTGTACAGTGGGAGGAAGTGGAGACATGGCGGCCATCTTCATTTATGTCAATGGTCTACATTAGCAAATGGAGCTGGTTCAGATGCAATGATGGTTGTGTCTTTTTCTTAAGATACTACTGTCTACTCCTGTCTTTATCTTCATTATACTAAAATGAAGTAAACCTCACTTCCAAAGCTGTGGTGAATGCAACTGTTCAGCTCTTACTGCTCCTACCGTTCAAAGTCAGTTCATATGGGTAAGATAATAAAAACATGATAAAATATTTACTTTCATTTAATGATTTCAAGAGACTTACACAAGCACCAGTGCAATGCAAAAATGAAGGTTCGATTTACAGCACAAAGGAAGCACGTCAGCTATTGCCGAACCAAAACAGGAAGAGGTATTGTTCTCCCCGGTCGCTATCCCTAGGTAACGGTGGAACAAATGGAATAACTGTGTAAAAGAAAAAGAACCCTGCTAATGGAGAAGACATAGAAGGTGAAACAGGAGACGGGCATTCACTCGATGGAAAGAGCTCCGGGAGAGGGTTGAAAACCAACATTGTAGATCAGTAAGTAACAAGACCTGCCTACTTATTAATACAACCAGGTCTTTACTCTGCCTCTGTCTCTGCACTGAGACCAGAGTTTCTAGGTCTGTGCTTTTGCTTTGGTCAGTAGAGTAGTCAGGCTGCTAGCAGTAGCCATGTTGCTAACCATGGCACTTGAAACTCAAGGGGAAGGAAAGTTGTCTCCACTATAACCAACTTCACCTTTAATTATAATGATGTCATCTGATCAGGTGATTTGAACTCTGTTTCAGCCTCTCTAACAGAGTTGATCATCAGACTTGTTGTCCTCCTGCTGGGTATGACGTTACTCATTTCTTCCCTCTGCTTCCACTCTAAGGTACAGTACACATCTCTATTCAGTGGAGGATTGGCTTTAATTTTTAGTTAGTTTAATTTTAGCCATAATAGCAACATGTTTCCCGTCATGTTTTTTCAGGCCGGAATGCAGAAGCCAGGATGAGAGAAGATCCCTGAGATGAATGGTTTTGTTCTTGGTGGCTGGAGAGCAGCATCTCGTTTCACATTCAGATGTAAAAAACGGTGAAAAAGGTGGAAGATTATACAGCTCTAAACTCAGATTTGGGAGACGCTGGATCCTATTTACATTTATATATTTAAAGAGTACCTTAACACCCACTGGAAATCTTGTCCACACTGACCTCCAGTGGTTAACAGATGTACTCCAGGACCCCACACTTTAGTGCTGGTCGGAGCTTAAACCGCATTAAGTGACTCTTTGAAGTGTCTTTGGCAGATCAGATGGTTTAAAGGCAAAGTATAAAGGCAAGTGGTTTTAGATTTATTTTAGTCAGATGTTCAAGTGTAATATGTATGTGTTTAATATGCAAATGTAATCTCTACACCTTCCCTGTGTAACTCTGCAAATAAAGACCCAAACCCGGCCCTTACCGGCCCTTTCAGACTGGAATATGTGATCCACGGCAGAGGCTGTATTTTATTTTGAATACAGTATGTTTGCTTTAGAAAAGCTTTCTCCCAAATAAAAAAATAACTTATCTAATAATATTTGTTTGCCAGTGGGTGGCTGATAAAAGAGAATAATTACAATAATCTTCACTTTTCTTTCATTGTAATACAAATGCTGTTTATTTGTGTAATAAACTTTTACATAAAGCTAATTGATTTTATTGATTGATTAATGGGTACATCTACTGTTGATATTTACTTTTTATACTCGTATTTACATGTACGGTACAACCCCAATTCCCAAAAAATCGGGGCGCTATGAAAAACATAAATAAAAAGGAATGTGATAATTTGTTTATTTTTTTTGTGACATTTACTGAATCGAAACAGCTGCAAGACAATATATTTAATGTTTCACCTCATCATTGATTTTTTTTTGTAAATACTGTATATGCTTATTCTGAATTTGATTGCAGCAACACGTTTCAAACAAGTTGAGACAGAGACAACAAAAGACTGGGAAAGCTGTGGAATGCTCCAACAAACACCTGTTTGGAACATTATGTCTTAAGGACATAAAAAACTGAATGACCTACAATTGTCCACTGCTAAACTCAGACAAAACTGAAGTTTTTGAAGAACTCAATACCACGGCTCTGCCGCCCGATCACTACTGCACAGACTCTGGCACCAAATGATGTCACCAGTGCAAGTACAGACGCGTAGTCCATCTTTATTTATGTCATTGTCCACAACATACACTGAGAGGGGATGCAGGCCTACCTGAACACAGTTCACACAGCTCGACTCATCCCACACAGTAGCTTCACTTGCTCCATTCTGGTCCTCTTCTTGCATTACCAACCAAACACTGATGGCTAGTTTTGTGTTGGTTTCAGATCACATAGGTTAACATATTGACTAAGCGCTATTAGTCATACTCCATCATGGTCCCAACGCTGTGATGACAGGAACTACAACCCTGATTCCAAAAAAAGTTGTGAGGCTGTGAAAAACATGAATAAAAGACAATGTGGTAATCTTTTTTGACCAACCCAGTATCATGACAGTACATAATGACAAAATGATAGCATTCATGTACATGGGCACGAATCGTCTATTTTTTCCATGACAGCATGAGCTGAAGATGGAAACATTTGTCAGAATCCTTAAGATTAAATGTCACCAGTATTTCACAAACTGATTTTTATTAACTGAACTGAAATCACAATCTTTCCCTAACCAATTATATTTTGTGACTGCTCCATGAACTGAAAATATTTTTTCCTAACCTTTTTGTGGCCTAAACCTGACCACAGATGGGTTTCACACCCTGGATTCTGGTGCTGAGTCCTGGACTTTGAACACCTGCCACCCCCCCAACCACCACTGTGTGACAGCAAGGTTTATAGATGTAGTTTTTCATTCAGTCAAAGAAATGTAGTGTAGGCACGAAAGATAGTCATGATGGGAGTCACACAAAAAATATGTACACGAATCCTAGATTATATTTCGTGACCATTTCACAAACTACAATGATTCTATGTTGTTTTGACATATGTTTAATTGAAAACAGTACAAAGACAATATATTTTATGTATGGCCTTATCAACTTCATTGATTTTTGTAAATATATGCTTATTGTGAATTTGATGGCAGCAACATGTTTCAATCAAGTTGAGACAGGGGCAACAAAAGACTGGGAAGTCGTGGAATGCTCCAAAACACCTGCAAAGAGCATTCCACAGGTAAACAGGTTCACTGGTAACAGTGACATCATGACTGAGTATGAAAGGGGTGTCCTCGAAAAGGCTCAGTCGTTCACACGCAAGGAGCGCTGAGTCTCGGGAACACTTTGTAAAACTGTTGTCGGCCAACATGTTACATTTTACACGTCCCAGTTTTTTTGGAATCAGGTTTCGAAGTTGAAGTCATGTTGCAGTGAGACAAAACCCAAACACTGCACCAAGTTGTGGGTCGTAAAAACCAAAACAATGACCAATGATGCCAAAACACAGCTTGTTGATAGTCCTCTGTTGGTTTGTCACTATGAGTGAGCCCTTTTACAATAGATGTCATTTGAACCATTGCTGAAATAAAAACGTTTGTTAGTGCAGGTTTGAAATGTTTTCAATTTAAAGTCATTCTATTTCAATACTTACACATATTTAGACCAATCATAATGGCTTTTTTTCTGCCTTGTTGTCACTTGACTGTTTGCTAAATTGTGATCCTGATGGAAGTGTAGTCAGAGATCTGGAACCTTACATCCTAACAGTTAATGCCAAATAAATTATTTAAAGCATTATTGAAGGCTGATGTTTCCCAGGGACAAAAGTGTCAAAAGAGGCAAAAATTGAAAATCCTTTTTAAAACATCAATGTGTCAAAGGAAAATGAGCTTTTCATATTCTTGACAGGCTGATGTTTTGGCTTGTGAGGGCTGATGATGAATATGCAGCGCTGCTGTCATCATTAAAGGTTCTCTGCTGGGTAATGAAAGCAGTTAATGCAGGCAGAAAACATTTAGCGTCTAACCATGACAGGACAAATTCAGCGTTGTGTTTAAACCTGACAATCGGCTGTTTGTTTAAAGCATGACGCAGAGACTAGTGTCAGTGATCATTCCTATTACTGAGCCCCTGTGACTTCTGATTTTAAATGTTTTGGGGTCCAGGTTTTACTTTTACAAGGTCAGAACAGAAAACTCCTTTAAAGGAATTTTTGAACATTTACGCATTTCATCTAAGAGTGAGATGAGAAGATCATCACTCTCATGTCTGTATGTTGAGTATTGGATTGTGATAAGTCTGGCTCAGAATAAAGACTGGAAGCAACTACACCTGCCAGCACCTCTAAATCTCACCAGTTAACACATTGCATCTTGTGTTTAATGAGAACACTGATAGAAAGGAGCCCTTTTCAGTTCTATGCATGTATTTTTGTATTTATTTGTATCTATAACTACGCGTTCGCATACGCATAATGACTGCTTTGCGTATCCTGCGCATGTTTCGTGCGTCTGTTGCGCACGTCCTCAGAAATTAACGTACGTGTTCGCAAGATGCAATATACACATGAACGGTATAGACAGTGTAGGGCCAGTACGTGAAAAGGTTAGTAGGCACATCAAAAAATTGCAGAAAGTTTTGAAGACAAGTTGTGTGATCAAGTCTTTGAAGTCGACGTGGAATTCTGCAGAAATAACTGGAAACAAGTCCAAGACCGCTACGTACGTGCATGGCGGAAAATACTTGAAAAACAAAGCTGTTGCTAGAAAGCGGAGGGTGACGGTCAGCCACTCTGCTATACTGACTGGCTCACTGTGTGTTTTGTGGTGTATAATAAGCGGCTAATCTGACGGAGCAAATCATGTCAAATCACATCAAAATACTGGCAGTGTTCCTCATCATCAATCTGTCACATTGGCTGCACAAGAGAAACATACTCACCATTGTCACAACGTGCATCCATGGCGCCTCTGTCGCTTTATCTACCGTAATCTTAGCATTAACCATATACTGAGTTCCCCACGTGTCGTCAGATTTATTGTTTACTTCATGCATACTGTCTGAGTTCTGTGGTGTGCCCTCTACTGGAATCCTCCAGTAACACGTGTAGTGCAACTACTTTTAAGCTTAGCGTTACTACAGGAACTTGTTGCAGCATGTCAATCTCCATTTTGTTTACATCTGCTTCCCCATGAGCTCAGGTGAGAGAAATCGTGTGAGGTGGTGCGTCGCTCCCTCTGGCACAATAATCTTAATAAATATCCTGTAGTGTGTGATGCACCATTATTTTCAAGTCTTGTAGTGTGAACATGTTTGAGATTAGAGAGAAGATTGTCTCTGGAGTTTCTCCTCATGTGTGTGATGTAACCCGATTTCAAAATCTGTTAGGATTTTAAAACTTCTGTAGTCTGAGGCTCAGATTAAGAAGATAATAATTAGGAATTAAGAGCATTTTTACCTGAAAAAATTTCATTCTTAATTTTCTTTTCAATAGAAACATCTGGTGGGCCAAATTGAACCTTATGGGGGGCCCACTTTGGCCACGGGCCCCACTTTGGATGGTCCTGCTTTAGGATATAACCTGTTAAAATTTGTTCATATTTCAAATCAAGAATATAGAATGTTATACCGGTTGATGTAATCAGCAAGTGATCCCTAAAAATCGTCAGCATTTGCCGCATAAACAAAACATTTCCATTGGAGTGAAAAAGTATTTTTCCCTCAGACCTATTTCTACTCTGCTATTGCTACTAGTCAGTTTAGCAACATTTTTGTTTTACATTCCCCTCATCAAACAGAGTGCTTCTGTTAAGATTTGAAAAATACACACACGTTTTTTCCAAGAAAAATACCTTTTTATTTCATTATAAATCCACATAATTGTATCTATGAAAGCATAAAATCCCCATTTCACATGTGGTTGTGTTTTTTTTTCTCCTTATTGTGGTCGCTTGTTTCGTTATATTCAAAGTAAATCATGGGTATCAAACCATCGAAGACTGTAAGGTGTATGTCACATACAAACACAGACACTGTCAAACGGCAAAGGGAGAGCAAGGGGGGGTAGGGGATGGGACAGCATAAGTTCTGCTGGCCATCTTTTAAAAACCGCTGAAAACATTTAATGATCTTGAGCGTGCCAGCTTTTCATAATAGGAACACTTCAAGTTCACCATCATTTCGTTACAGGTGCGGTTGCTTTCCACTGTCAAACTGAGCATCAAATGTGGAGCTGGACGTCTGCACTTTAAGTTTGGCTCTCGAATAAATCCTTGTTAGTGTTCCTCAAGGCTTCAATCTCGGGACACAAAGGTTTTGTTTTTTGTTTTATACTCCAACACAGAGAGAATCAATCCACCATGGACGCAAACACACTGATTATTTCAACATTATCTAAGTCATCCAGAGCCAGAAGAGTTAGATTGGTAACACTCAAGAGTATACTATTCAGGTGTTCATGAAATTGAGAGAAAGAGAGAGAGAGAGTGAGAGAGAGAGTGGTAAGAAGGGGGACAGAGATGAAAACATACGATTAAAGTGCCAGAGAAGTTCACCGTTTAGTTTAACAGTTTGTTGTTGAGACAAGATGTTGACAATGTGCTCGTATTTTCAATCCAAGAATCAACATCTGTTCTCTCTTTTTTCTCTGCTGAGAGATAACTGAGATGTGTGCTTTGCGGAAGTCTGCATTTTCTCCCAAAATTGAAATAATGCTGTCATGATATTGTAATCCTTTGGCATGTGACTGTATGCTGGGGAAAAAGAGGTGTGGTGCCACCGACCATCGATCCACGATCGAGAATATCCTGGAAATAATACCATAATGTGGGCATTCCCAAATCCACAGTAAGTCTTTCAGTATAATCCCAGAGCAGCATTTAATGTCTGCATGGATTCCAACTGTCAGATGCAGAGACTAAATCCACCCGATGCCTTTTAAAGCCCCGTCAGATCATTGGATGCTTCCTTCAGAAAAGGGGAAGATATTCCAGGGTGATTTCTCTGATCCAAGGTTTCAAGGCCCAGTTAAGCACCGAGCATGAGCAGGGTTCAACAAAGACCAGAACCTGACCTGTATGCAACATGTCAGATCCCAGCAGTGTGGAGACTTTTGCATGTCAAAAGGTCGGCTGTTTATTCTCCGCTGACCGCCCACGGGATGTCCACATCACATCCCATTTGGTTCTGGTGCTGGGTGGCGTCTGAGGTTAGGAATGCGTACCTCTCGGTCCAATACGTGATCATCGGGGCTCACCGGAAGGATGTGACCATGAAACCCACTGGGGGCACCTGAAGGAGACGTGAGAGAGAGAGACAGACACAAATTGATTGAGTGATTGATCGATTGATTGCTGCAATTAACGTTGTATTAAGTTTGATTTCTGTGCTGATGCAAAATGTTGGTCGCATTTTAATGCAGCTTTTGCTTTGAATGATTTTAATGTATTTGTGATAATGTTGAGCTTTGGACTGTTGGTTGGACCAAACAAACATTGTGAAGGTGTCACTTTGGGCTCTGGGCCATTGTGACCAGACAATCGATCGTTTAATGGAGAAAATAATCTGCAGATTCATCCACAATGAAAAGACTCCTTAGTTGCAGTCCTTTAGTTCAAAATGAGCTCCACCTCAGCCAACTCCAACAGTAAAATCTTGCTTTTACATTAATGCAGGAGTCACAATCATCTAATAGTAGAGCACAGGGGACATTTTACTGCACTCAGTAATTTTACTTTCAATACATTTTCAATGCAGAGTATTTTTACAGTGTGGTATTTATACGTTCCTCCACTACTGCTCACTTACAGTATAAGTAAACTTGTTTCTCTTGCGGACTTTTTTTTCCCTTTTGATTGTGCAGTTTCTTTGAATATTTCCTTGTTCTAAGTTTTTGAACCCACACACTAGAGACATCTCATTTTTTTGGACAAGAGAAAAAAGAGCCATCCTCTCCCACCTTGTCCAAAATCACAAAACAACCACACAGCATCTGCAGGAGTCTGTGAGGTTGTTTTTCAGTACTGATGACTCAGTGACAGCTTGGCGAACTGCTGAGATTTCAGGCTTTAAAACAATGCCGTTACTTTGCTTTGAAAAGTACCTCCTTCACACCCACAAACTCTTTTGTACTCGTACTTGAAACACCGTGGGCAAACGAATGGCATCACAGCACTTTTGTTTGTCTCAGGAATAAAGCAGATAGTGAAGTTGTGCTGTGGTACTACTAGTAAAGGCGCAAGAAAGTGAAGTATGGTTCAGCTCTAATTCTGTCAGCAGGGGGCCCTCGAGGCTCAGTAAATGCAAAAGATGTACACAAAATCATATTCAGGTCATTGTTGGGGGAAGGAAAGTGACTCTCCATGTCAATAATGACATAAAGACATGGCCAACAGTTGATTCCCACTGTGCTACAGAAGTGACGAGCCTTTATAAGGCTTACTTCATTATAATTCATTCATAAATTGATAATAAAAAAAAAAGAAGCTGTGTGGCATAAGCCCATCTGCTGTGTGTTGCCATTAGTCTGGCCAATCAGAGCTCATGCTGCTGCCCTCTTTTTAAAACACATTTTTAAATTAAAGCAAACAACAAAACATGAAATGAAAACTGTAAAAATGTTTAGCAGGAAACTAAATAATTGTGAGACAGAATGTAATAGGCAGCCACATAAGAAAATTGAACAATGAATCATATAAAGGCAAAATAAGGAAACGGAATTATTAATTGGCGAATTTAACATTTGTTTTTCATTATCTGTACTTTAATTTGAGCTCATGAATGCATCATTGAATTGCAAAGCGAATGCATTTATAAAACGTATCAGCTATTCAATTCAAACCATATGTTGTAAAGGACTATGATTAATTAGATGGCCCGTTCCTTTCCTGAGCAAACTGCAGTACTTAGAATGTAAAGAACGTATTCCCAAACCAGAAAAATATTCCACTTAGAAATCTTCATAATCACAAGAAAACACTGCATTCACTCGAATATAAATTCAAAATCACATTTTTGCAAAACTCTAAACACAAATCACATCATTTAGCACGCTTTGTTTACAGTGACAACACTCGCCACAACCTATTGGTCTCACTCAGGTGATCTCTGCTGTGTTGTGCGTGGAGAACAGAGAGGAAGAGGAAGAGTGAGAGCAAGAGGAGGAGGAAGGTGAGAGGATATTTCTAAACCTTTCTGTTATAATATTTCTAAATCTGTGCAACTTTGGTTTGAACTGGAACAAAGCCACAGCATCAACTATAAGTTTGCAGTATTAGTATGGGAAGCTGGGTTTGAGTTCAGCCCAGGTGAGCTGACTGGTTTACTGTATTCTGATACAATGATTGTGTCAATGCAATATTTATGGGATATATACACAGTATTGTAACAGTACAATCTGAAAATAGGTTGCAATGTTTAGTTAAAAAAAAGGAGAAAAAGGAAAAACATTTGAACTCAATTTTATACATTTGAATATGTAACATGGCCTCATGAAGCCAAAGCACATAAAGTATAAACTGTATATGGATGGTAGTGTTTTGATTTGATCACATCAGTGTTTAAATTGATGCTCTGTAAAAGATGTTCATGTGATAGCTGTGCAGTTTTCACAAGAGAGAACCATGTTTTGAGTTCTGCGTTTCATTCTGAAAGTCTCTCTGTTTTCAGTTTTGTGCTTAGAATTTTGAGAAATTGAGCTGTAGTTTCAGGGAACGTCTAAATGTCTAAACAATTGGGGAAAACTGTAATCAAACACTGGCACCAGGTCGGTATCACATGGGCCGATACCCAAAGCCCAGGTACTGGTATCAGTGTCAGGAGTGAATGAGTTGGAGCGGTGTATCCCAACGAGCAACCAAGCAGTGCTCAAACTCGTGGGACAATATTAAGCTCTAAATAAAAACCTGACGTTCTGAAAAACCTTTACCATGAATATTCATATAAGACAGCCATATGTCCATCTGATGTAATGATGCAGATGAAAGAAAACATGAATCCACCAACAAAAATCACATTATGTAGAGATTTAAAAACGAGCACCAGCAAACATTAATAAAGAGTAAAACTCTGAAGCTGGAGCCGTTATTCGCTTCGGTTTTGTTGTTTTTTGTTCAGCTGACTCCTGCAGCAACAGATCTGATCTTGTTAATCAGTTTGTTTAGCTTTGTCCTGTCAAGCTGCTGCAGCTGAGCTGTCTGAAATCTGCAACCGATGTGAAATCTGCAACCGATGCACGACAGATGAGGGGAAGAAACAGAGGAAAGAGAGGGAAGAGGAGAGGAGAAGGTGAGGTGAGGTGAAGAGAGAGAAAGGAGAAAGGGGAAAGAATGAAGAGAAACAGTGGAGAAGAAGAAGAAGAAGAAGAAGAAGAAGAAGAAGAGATAAGAAGGAGTAATGGTGTGAGAGTAAAAAGTAAAAAGAGAGGAGTGAGTTGAGGATAAGTGAAAGGGGGGATGAAGAGGAGAAAGGAAAGAAGAGAAAAAAGCAAAACAAGCAAAGACTGCAAAGACGAGAGTCAAAACGTGTTGAAAAGACGAAAAGGAGAGAGTGACGAGAAAGTGATGGAGAAATAAAGAGAGGGAGAAGAAAGTAAGAGGGTGCTTACATAACAGAAGAGAAAGCTTATATAATGGAGCGACACCAATCTGCATACTGTGGGGGATCAGGCCATTATATAATGGCCCAATAAAGAGGAATAATGTTGTTTACGAGACAAGGCGATATTTACAGAGCACTTAGAGGCAGACAGACTCCCGGCCTGCTAATGGCTGCTCTCTCTCCATCTCCTCCTCATTCCCTCTCTCATCCTCCTCTTTCTCCTCCTCTGTCTCTCCCTGTTTAAATATGCTTGGCATGTTTCTCTCTCCCTCAAGACGTTATGGTGGAGCTTCCCCTAGCGGAACAATGAGCGGTTACCCTCTCACCTGTGTGTGTGTTTGTGTGTGTTTGATCTCTCACCTCTGCCGCCTCTTCTCCAGCGCTGTGATGCTCAATGTAGGTAAATCTGAAAAACACACGACAACCCACAACAGAATAACAAGAGGAGGATGGAATTAGAGCCCAGACTGATATTCAGATAGAAAACAGGTGGATTCAGTCAGCCTGGCTCTGTCCACAGGTAACAAAATCCACCTACGAGCACCTGTAATGTACGGAAGCGAATTAGGGCCACATGTGAAAGCTTTATTTGAGTTCTGAGTTTTTTAAATCAGAATTCTGGGTTTAGATCTTGTGCTGCGTCCAAAATCACATACAATGCCCTACATACTCAAAATGTGTACAATCCCTTGACATAGTAGTAGTAGTGATCGGGAGGTGGAGCCGTGCTATCGAGTTCCCGCCCATACACCAGCCCGCCCAATTGCAAGCAGGGCTCAACTGTCAATCATGATGTTTCACCCCCTTTTTATAGCATCAAATAAGTAATTAAAACACTTGAACATAAATCAGCGTGATAAGAACTACCTAAAATGACAGAAACCATCTTTGAGAAAAATGTATTTGACGTGTACTTTGAGTTTTTAGTTTGGCCCATGTCCCATCTGCTAATATGGAGGGGTTTTCTGACCTATACTGCAGCCAGCCACCCGGGGGGCAATCAAGATATTTTGGCTTCACTTTTAGGGATCTCTCATGTCATCACTGGTCAAAACTCAAATTTTTCACACTTAGCCCTTGTCCTCTTCTGTAGTAAAGCTACAGGGTTATGTTCCAGACGATGGCTGGCCACAGTAACTTCCTGCAGCCTTGCCGTCTGTGAGGTTGCAGACAGGCAGCAGAGCATAAGAAGTTGCTGCACTCAAAATCACAAGGTGTTGTTGTTAAACTTTTTACTGTCTAGGGCTGTGTATTGGCAAGAAACCTGGTGATACGACACAAAGGTGAAATATTGTTCTTTGTGTTTACACCAGCCATATGTACTTACTTCTTTCTGCCTCAGTTGACCTTGTTATGTTGGAGTAGACACTTTCGTTGAAGACCACTTCTACTGTATGTAAGGGATAACCCACAGTCAGACATTATTGTGGAAAAAACCCAAACAATAATGACTCGGTGTACATTATCCTGCTTATTTCACAGCTACTTACTAAATTCCAACTGCGGTTGGAGCTGCATCCATAGCAATGTAAACTCTGTAGCCTTTTAAAGATTAGCGTTATAATTCACATGAAACTGAACATTTCCATTGATGGTGAAGTGAGACAAGGTGAATGGGACTTCTTTAGGAATATTGATGTTCTGTCCTCATTTATCTCTACAAACTCTGGCAACAACCGTTATCTTTATGTTACTCCATTAGGAAACACCATGGAAGATTTTTCTAAGATTGGTGCTCTCCAAATATATTAAAGCTAACAGGCTTTGCCACAGGGTGTCAGCAGTCAGTTGATGTTGTTAAATTCAATGTATTTCTTTCTGCAGATTGATATGATTAGACTCGGTCCTTTAGAGTCTCTGATCGGAAGTGCATCCATTTCAACAGTCTGTTATTTATAGCAGCAGTTTGCCATTGCCACTGTAGAATGCTGTCGTTCACCGATCAGGAGAGAGGATTCAACAAAGTCGTGTGATAAAAGCTGTGTCTCAATTCAGGAGCTGCATCCTTCGAAGGCTGCATTTGAAGACAGAGTGTGTCATAGCGGCGCGACTAGACTGTCCCATTTCGAAAGCTCCTTCAAATGCAGCCGAGAAATGCGTCCTTCTTTTCCCGGCTAGGGTGGGCTGCGAAGTAGAGAGTAGAGAGTCATGAGTCAATCGTTCGATTCGGGAGTCACAAGTCATTATCACCATTAACTCGTTCACTGACTCGCCCCTGCTTGCCACTAGCTAGTGTGAACTGAGGACATAATTGTGCAACTCTTGACCACTTTGGCGCGTTTTTCAACTCAGTACTCTCCCGCCAGCCTTCTGGCCTGCCCTGAGCTGAATCACTCACTCACTCAGTATTGTGCGAGTGAGTGAGTGAGTGTGAGTGATGACTTGATACTCAGCTGTAAACTCGAGTTAGGTTGCTCTGAAACAGCCTGAGCAAGCCCGCAGAACAGCGGCTTTGAAGGCAATTTGACATAGTGGCCAAAACGTGTAATTACAACTTCCTGGTCCAGCAGGCAGGGGCCCACAATCATGGGAAAAGAAGCGGCTGTAAAACAGTGGGATATTTTTTTTTGACTTGTTTCACTATCAGAATTTGATCCATTTGGTCCAATAACATTTCAAATGTCTAGAAGAACCGCAGGATTAAACATTTTATTCCATTTAAGTTAGCCGAGCGCTAAACCGGAAGTTAGCTGCTGGGGCCAGCGGCTGCTGTGGCGGGTTCTGGGTGGTTGACTTGATGACTCAAGTGACTCGAAAACCTGACTCTTTTTGGTGAGTGACTCATACAAAGTCGATTCAGTAAAAGGAGTCGAACCTCCCATCTCTACTGCGAAGGATCCACCTGATGGAGCCCACCCTATCCCAAGATTCATTGCGCGCTAGTGACAATTACACTTTATTTCTAAAGAAGAAACAATGGCGGACACCACAGGAGCGGAGAAGTTATCTTTTAAATGTAAGTATTGAGCCTCAAGTAACTCGAATAGCAACGACACAATGTTAAAAACTATTTTTTTTAAAAACTAAGCAAAGCTAGACTACGATCGTCAACTGCAGCTGTCGAGGTTGCTAGGCGACAGGAGTGGCGCTTTGTGACGCATGGATAATTCTGTGTTCACAGTACCAGCAACAGAGCATCAGGCTACAAGTCATTTTCAATGTAAGCTGGTGACATGAAGCCAGAAACTGAGGCCCGACACTTTTCGCTGTGTGACGCGCTACAAATCAAAGTTGGGCTTGGTCTCAACTTTTTTCAGCACTTCAATGACACGTCAACCAATCATACGTTTTTGTTTTGTCACTTCCACTCACGTCTCCCCTCAATTCCTGTTCCATGTAAACAATGAAAGAAAAACTTATTCTTGCTGTTAGCCAGTTCCCCGTCCTATTTAACTCGACCCTTTGTCTTTACCGTGACATAAACAAACAAAAAAAGCAGCTTGGCAGAGGGTGGCAGCTATCACGGGAGTACCAGATATGTAACATACATTTTCAACCGCTCAATGGCTAGCTGTGCTAATGTGTCTGTGCACCTGTACTCACCTATACACACGTCAACAATCTGCTGTAGTAAGGACTTATAGTATGCCCCACCAACACACTGTAGATGTGGTCTTCATAGAAAGTGTTGCTAAATGAGTCTTTACACTCAAATCAATTGATTTTTTGCGCTGAGAAAATGGCAAATCTCAAGTTTGTCTTGTTTGTTCAGCCAACAGTGCAAAGTCATTTAATTTACAATGATAGAAAACAGAGAAAAGCAGCAAATCCTCACAATTAGTAACTAATAAAGAAATGATAATAAAGGATAAATCGATGATAATACTCATGTTCTATAATGATTCTTGCTGTCTTTTCTTGGTGAGCTGTGTATTCTGGACTTCAGCTGTTATACAGACTTCTCTTGTCAATAACTGTGTCTTGGGGCTTGGTGACTCATCTGTACGTCTCTGTTTGGTTGGCCTTTTCTCTCTCTCATTTTTTATTCGTTTCTCTCTCTCACTATCTAAATATAAGTCTATAATCCTTACCTCTGTCTCTCTGTCTCTCTCTCTCTCTCCGCATTTCTCTCTCCTTCGCCAACTGGAAACCCACAATCCGTCCGACTGTGCCTCTTTACATCCTATCAACCAGGTCTTTTATCAGACGTAAATTAAAATGACTTTGACATTGTTTGGTTTTAGTCAAAGGGTTTATGAACGCTCCAAATTACAGGAACAGACCTCCCTGTAAAAATAGATATCAGGGAACAGCAGAGCCTTTGAACGAATCATCAACCTTCTGATTAGTGGATGACCTGCTCTACCTTCCAAGCCACATTTAGAATTAGAAGCTATGCAGAAAAGAGTGAAACAAAACTACTTTTAAACTTCTTTTAACTACCCTGATAAACTTTTAGAAATCGTGATTAATGCAAGGTGTCTGTACTCAGAACGCTCACAGGGTGAATATGAGAATGCATGAATGGACTGAATACCTTCCCTGGATACATGAGGGTAAAAATAAAAGCACATGAATCCATGCCTCTGTGTGGTGTGACCACCAGGTGTCACTGTGACTCTGTGCCGTGCCGCTGCATGCCTGCAGGTCTGAGTGGAAGCTCTGTCAGTTTAGTCAGTGTGCCATCCTGCTGCTCGCTGCCAGGCTCGGATAATAAAAGCACGCTGAACGAGGCCGTGGTGTCTCGTGGCTTTACTCAGCACGCAGTGATGCTATCTACCTGTGTCTGCCTCAGTCCGCAGACCCTCTCACTCCACTCCGGTGGTAAGCGGTGAGGTGGGATTGTTTTGTTGGAGGGAGCCAGCATGTTGCTAAATTAATGCGTGTGTTTCTGTGTGTAGGTGGTGTTTATGTGTCTGTTGGGAACGAAGTCATCCAGTGAAAACTTTCCCCAAAATGTCAACTTTGTACGATAATCATTCTTGTTTCAGCTGAATGACCGCTGCATTTCAGACATTGTATATCTGAAACCCTTTTACCACAGTGCTCTAGTTTATTACCAACTGTCTGGACCCATCATCATGTTCTGTATGGTAAAGCTGCCGGCCGTGGCATACACTGAGCTATTCTGGGGATCTAACCTCCATATTTATGTAAAATTATTACGGTAAATAAGGCTGAGAACTTTTGTTTACGTGTTCACACTGAATGTTGGCACTGGATGTAAGCTAAGGTGTAAGATGCAAGTAAGGATGTAAGAGATCTGTGTGTGGACATAATTCCTAGGAATCAAAAATACATATTTGTCCTCTTACCTTACCTATCCATACCTTCTCATACCTTCTGATACGGAAAGAAAATAGTTCCTCCATAAAACTGCTCACAACAAGCTCTGTGGATTATCTTGAGTAACCGGGTCATGATTTCTGGAAAGAGACATTGCTGTTGAGTTTTTCAAATGTATTTTGTTGCTTTGAGCTTTTGTGCTTTGAGATCCACAAGCAAAGTGCCATCTAGTTCCATTATATTGGAGAAGGCAGACATCTCTACAGCAGATATCTCCAAAACTGAGCAACTCACACCAAAACTATCTAGATGGATAAATAACACTACAGGTAAGAGGGAAAATATGTTTTGATTTTGGTGTGAACTGTCCCTTTAAGGTCCTGTTACAACAATCATTCCCTCACCTTAACCAGCTGCCTGAAAGAAAATCAAACTGTTGGAGAGACACCACAAAGTACTGGACAAATTGAAATGTTGACCCAATGATTGTTCTAGAACATGGAAAGTGAGGGATCACAAATATCAGTCGGATTTATCTTCATGGGGATAGTAAATGTTTGATTGTCTGTACCAAAGTTCAATCTATCCAGTAGTCTTTGAGATATTTCTGTTTGGACCAAGATGGTTTATACAACATGATGCCCCAACAGCCACGCTGCTAGGTAAAATTATGAATCCAAAAATAATTAGTCAGGCAACTTTGCAGATATTATTCCAGATGTTTCATTATGATGTTGATAAATCATGTTCTGGTCAGAACATTGTTTCTCTCTAGATGGATTTGCTGATGCTCACTAGTAGTTTATAAACATTTTTTTTTTTTAGCTCAGATATATATTGTGATCATCAGGTTAATTTTGGCTGAGATACTCCTGTGAGAAATGTTTAATCTTTCCTGGTTAAAGACTTATTTTTAAAAAGTTCAATTTTTTTTAACTAAACAATATTTGCAGTTGGAAAATGTAATCATTACACTCATATGAAAGCAGAATGGTAAAAATACACAAACATTTTGTGTGTGTGTGTCTACAAGGAGAGAGTACTGATGGGATTTTGGGGAGTGGTGAGTCAGACAAAAACACCAGTTCAGTTACTGTGGACAGAAAGCAGACATGTTGAGATTGTCTCTGTTTGTGTGGGTGTGTGTGTGTATTTTATTCTGTGTGTGTGGTAGATATTAAACCCACAACAAATTGCCTGAGGGTCAGTAAGGGCCACTGAGATTGCTTCTATGAGAAAAAAAAACTTTACTTCTGCATGTGTGTGTGTGCCTGTATGACAAACTGTGTGCTTTTAGATAAGAGGTGTGTTATTACAGGAAGGAAAGCAGGGACAATATGATGAGTAGATAAAAAGAGGTTGTAACAGTGGAATGTGGATGATGGATGGATGACTGGAGAAATGAATTAGCTAAAGCAAGAAGGGAAGAGGGTCAGAAAACAAAGGGAGAAAAAGGAGGTGGGGAGGAAGGAAAGGAGATGAGAAAAAAAATGTCAGAAAGAGGAGGAATAAACTCTTAAATCTTCATTTTAGATGAGAGATCATGGAGGGCGGGTAAAAGAGAACAACTGAAGAGTGAAATAGGAAATAGAGGTAATTTATTGGCCCAATATATATTGTGCAAGCAATTGGAATAAATAAAGATGGACAATGCATCTCCACTTCCTCCCACTGTACAAAAATGAAACCAAAATATCCTGAATACGAGCGCTGCCATCTTAAACTGGTGACATCATTGGGAGCCAGAGTGATGCAGTGGAGCTGTGGTATCAAGTCAAGCACGGAGTGGCTAAACAGGAGAAAGAATATTTCCGGTGGGCTGTGCTAGTTGTTGGGGCGCAAGAGCAGCGGCAGGGTTGGGAAAAACAATAATATAATGTATCCAACATCAACTTCACAGGACTGCATTCATTTAGCAGAAGGCTAACTAGAGCCGGGCGGCCCTATACGCTCACTACGCGCGTTGTGTAGGCACATAGGCTCATAGGCACAGATAGTTTTAAAACAAGACAATGATTACCTCGTCTCAGAGTTAACATTTTAATTACCTCTGGGAAGATGGAAAGCAATTGATTGACATTGACTATTGATTAAATAGCCTATTGAATTCAAAATGTCAATTAGCTGGGCATATACTGGAAACATACATGTGAATCTCTGAGTAAACCATCAAGTACTCAGCCAGGCCATAGAACAGTATTTTACATTTGAAAATGTATGAAATGAAA
>JBBPCS010040219.1:0-20567 GCA_037974645.1 Hollardia meadi
TCTCTCTCTCTCTCTCTCTCTCTCTCTCTCTCTCTCTCAACCCAACCGGTCAAGGCAGATGGCCACCCACCATAGAGTCGGGGTCTACTCCGAGGTTTCTGCCTTCTAAAAAGGCAGTTTTTCCCACCACTGTCACCAAGTGTTTGCTCATTGGGGAAATGTTGGGTCTCAGTAATTAATAATCAATAACTAATAATAAAGAATGTGGTCTAGACCTACTCTACATGTTAAGTGTCATGAGATAACTTTTGTTGTGAATTAGCGCTATACAAATAAAATTTGATTTGATTTGCTGTAAGTTATTTATCTTGAGCTGTGCAGTTATCTTGTTGTCTTGTAGTTATCTTTGTAGCTATAGCAGCTGCTAGTTTTGTTAGCATTGGAGCTAGTGGGTGTACTGCTCACTGAAGTCTGCCTAGATCGGTAGCTTGGATCACAGGGGCTGTGGCTCAGGTGGGAGAGAGGTCATCCAGTAATCAGAAGGTCTCCAGCTCCTGCAGTCTACATGTCGAAGATACTGAACCCGAATTCCCGATGCTGTGTGAGTGAGTGCATGTGTGAATGGTTACCGCTCCTGCTGAGCAGGTGGCAGGTGAGACCGGTGGAGGCCATTTTGGCAACAGGGGATACAGTACAGAGGCGATTTACAACGACTCTGACGAGGACTAAGGTTATGACTTTGGGGATGACAGGACGCAGCAGGCGATGACAGGAGAGAGGTGAAGCAGCAGAACAGCAAGATAGAGCCGGGCCTAGCTTGGACTGAAAACAGCTTGTAGAAATGGAATATTTTCATGTCTTACTCTGTGAATTGAGGATTTACTTTGACTAAACCAGAGGTGATTGTAGGAAGACAAAAACAGGACAGTATTGATGAGTTTTATTTTGTTTATGTCTCGTTTGAATGAAGCGTGTTTTATGATGAGTTAACGAGGCAATTAAGTTCGTCTTAGTTCGGTAAAAGAGAGAAACTTGAATTCAGAGGGTGTACGGTTGTATTTTGATGTTTAGTCAGAAAAATAGGTGAAAGAATATTTCCTTTCTTGACATTTTGTGAGGTTTTTTTGTTTACTTATTAGACTAAATGCTAAGACAGCTTGTGAAACTTAGTGAACCTGCCACTCATATACATCTCCTAGCTGAACCTACGAGGGCTATCGGAGCATCACCTCTAGAGGTACAAAGTGCTAATATGAGACTGTGTGGGCTGGGGGCTAGCTGGTTAGCATGCTAACTTCAGTAGATGTGTCTTCCATAGAATGCTTAGACATCTTTGATTTAACGTCAACACTGTGGTTTATTCGCATTCTGTTGATAATGTTAGTTCATTTTTTAAATGTTTTAAAGTAAAATTATGGCCATATCTTACAAATTGCACCTTTAAGGTTCTGTTAATTAAAGTTTTAATCACCATATCACAGAGAGTCATTGGCACAAGTCCTCCAACCTAAACTGCAGTCAGTCCAAAAACAACCTATGTGAGTAGTTTCTGATCTGCCACCTTTATGGTTAATTTTAAGCGAATAAAACCACTTGCTTAAGGTTGACAAAATAATCCCAACTACATTTTTGGATTATTCTGGAGCCTTAAACTGGATCACATGATCTTCACCAGTGGAGGGAACTGCTTATATTGCTTTTATTGCTCTTATTCTTTTCCTATCTGTTGTCTTTTTTATTGCCTTTAGTCTTTTATTCGTTGCTATCCTTTTAGTGCTTTGTACTTTGTGTCTTGCATTTTGTATCTTTGGTCTCCTTGTTTTAACTTCATCTTCAGTTTTCTTTAATTCTTTCTGTGGTCCTGAGTATCCTGCTCTTGCTTTGTCTGTCAAAGCAACTAATCTTTGGTTTTAAAGGGGCCATATAAATGGAGTTCATTATTATTATTATTATTATTATTATTATTGTTATTATTGTTTCTGCTGAATAATTTTTCACTGACTCATCACTTGCAATTATATTTTATTTAAAATTCAGTTGAGGAATCCTGATTTGTTCTGGCTGTCTGAAGCTGTTGAGTTGGCTCTTAAAGGAGATCTTTGTTGTAGCAAGATTTATAGAAAATGCATTGAAAT
Source organism: Hollardia meadi (assembly GCA_037974645.1). Classification (NCBI taxonomy): domain Eukaryota; kingdom Metazoa; phylum Chordata; class Actinopteri; order Tetraodontiformes; family Triacanthodidae; genus Hollardia; species Hollardia meadi. The sequence goes on from JBBPCS010040219.1 coordinate 2,076, forward strand.
TAAACAGTGTATCCAACATAATTAGGACCTCAGAAATGGAATCTGTTGAATTAAGTGAATGTCTTGAAATGCTCTCCTTTTGAATCTGTATACAGTATTTGACTACTTTGATATGTTATATGGCCATCTTTGTGTTGTTCATGTCTAGTGTCTTATAAGTCCATGTGAGCTGGGCACTGAATGTGCAGGACACTTCTATAATGCCATTCTAATTCAAAAGGTAAAAACTATGATGCTGTTTTTTTTTAAATCTGATGCAATCAGATAAAGCTGGTTAGTTTTTTGTATCATTACTTATACTGTATATTTAGGCTACTTCAGAGAAATCACTGCCTACTTTTGTAACACAACCCTTTGGTCGGCAATGCAGTAGAACTTATAAATACTTGTGACTGAATCCAAATAAATTGTATAGATAGCAACAGCAAATACAAAATGAAAATCTGGCATTAATTTAGAATGTAACAGTTCGTGGCATTTAAGCTTCAGAATCTCTTGCCAGATTTCTAGTGTTTTTTCCTCCCACGCGCTGTTCAGCTTATGCCTATATAAACATTTCACAGTTCGTTGTGTCACATTAATTATACATGTTTCAATGTTAAAACTGTACAATATTAGGTTTCTGTATCTGTTTTTTTTATATTCATTGCTGAAATGATTTAAAAAGTATTTTCAGAGATTGTCTCATTGACTTTAATTTACTTATTTCACTTATTTTCTTCATGGACCTGTTACCCCATTACAGGTCCCAACATTCTCAGGAAACCAGAAATTATAGATCTTGTCCAGCTATCATGTGCATGACTATAGCAAAATTTTGTACTTCCTTTCCAATAAAAGAGGAAGCAGATCATTAATTTAAATTAATGGCCATGACTCCCTTGTAAAAGAGATTTTGAATTTCAATGGGAATATTTCCTGGTAAAATAAAGGTGAAATAAAAATAAATATATTTTTGGCAATTGAGATAATCCATTAACCAGTAAACATCCCAACCATTAGCCAATCCCAGCTTCTCAAATGTGAGGATTTACTGCCTCTTTCTACCCCATAATGTATTTTAAACATCTTTGGATTCTTGGAGTTTGTCAAACAAAATACAAAATTTACAGCATCTCTTTGGGTTCTGGGATGGGCCTTTGAATGACATCTTGTTGACCAACTGGTTAATCAAAAATCAATACATTTAAGATAATTTAACTTATTATTTGTGAGTGTATCAAAAAATTTCAATATAGCAGCGTTAAAAACTTCATGGCCTTGTCTACAGTATAGCTGACCCAGTGTGGAGTCCTGACCCCAAGACTGAGACCATGTCCCCACTAATCTGACTAATTTTGAAAACATTATTTACTTCATCACCTTATAAGAATCACCATTACCATGAAGGAAGGGTTTGTAAATTTAAATGTGATTGTTTAATGCACATTCTGTGGCAAACAAGGCCCACACACTAAATGACTTGTTTACAAGGGAAAACTTAAGTTTTTTATTCCTGACAGAAACTTGGCAACGTGATTTGGAATTTATCCATCTAAATGAATTGTGCCCAGTGGATTATTCTTTTATTTGATCTCCACATCTGACAGGCCGTGGTGGAGGTCTTGCTGTGGTCTGGAAGAATAATTTCTCTTGCCAATTGGTGAACACAGAATCTTTTGCCACTTTTGAGGTGCAACTGACTAAAGTTGGTCAGCTAAAGCCGTTTTATTGTGTTTTAATTGATCAAACTCCTGGTTCTGCAAACCAGTTTTTATCTGAAGTTTACTGACTTTTGATTTGATTTCTACTTCAAAAAGAAACCCCAAGATTTTGTTTGACACTATCAATAACATTGTTTCCCCACCAGTCTCCTCATTACCTTCTTTTTCTATTGACGATTGCAACAGGTTCCCCACCGTCTTTTTTGATAAGGTTGTTGCTATTAGGTCAGGCATTCAACCTGGGACCTCTACGCTCAATTCTACCCCATCCAAGTGGGCTATGCTCAACTTAACTCACTAACTCAACCCACTAATGAACACCAGCAATGAAGAAGGCCATCAAGCTGAATAAGGAGGCCTTTCAGGCTTGGTTGGGTTCTCCTGAAGCAGCATACAGATACTGGGCCAGAAGTGCTGTGACTTTGGCAGTGGCTGAAGCAAAAACCAAGGTGTGGGAGAGTTCAGGGAGGCTATGAAAAGGACTTTCAACTGGCCTCAAGGAAGTTCTGGCAAGCCTTTGCGCTTAGTTCAGGCTATGTTCAGCAGGGAAAGAGAACTACTGACACTGACTGGGGATATGTTGAGCAGTGAAAAAAGCCCTTTATACCCATAAATCCTTGGCAAACCAGGAGGGAATTAAGAAGCTCCTCAGTGGCACATCTCTCTTTTTTCTTTCTTTGTTGACAATGGACAATGCACATTAATCATCATTTCTGTAAATGTGCCAGTGTTAGCCAGGCAGCTAATTTTCAACTGTAGTCCTTTGCGAGATGTTTTGAAACCAACAATCTTCTCAAGAAGCTCTGGACAAACTTTTCTGAGAATTCTGAGATAATAATGTGACTAATTCAGAAAAACAGGGTGCACATTTTTTTTTCTCAAGTGAATGCATTATTGTTGTGCTTAGTGAAGCATAATCTCCACAGAGAGCTTTCTATATGTACTGAACTAAAAGCATCTCTAATGATTGATCAAGGCCCACACCAACGCTATGAGTTTTCTGGTTTCACTGTAGACAGAGTCTTCCTGCCCACTATGGGGGATGAAATGAAGTAAATGAATCAACAAATAAAAATAATGCCTTTCCTTCCCTTCCTGCTTGTGGTATTGCAGCAAAATATTCCCCTGTGGCAAAAGAGCATTTTCCCCATAGACCACCATTATACGTCTGTAAAACTGTTGACAAGACACCTCAAACTGCAAACAAGGTCAATTATGTATCTTTCTATATCTTTCTATACATTTTTGTTCCATGAATGTTTTATATTTGTAAAACCTTCCTGGAGCTGAGAAAAGCGGGCCGAGCAGGAACTCATGGGTGGGGCCAACGGGAGAAACATTACTGCGCATATTCAATCTAGAAAATGTTTTTTGCATATCTGCCAGGCGAGCAATTCTCACTGGACTGAATAGGCACCATTTTTGCGTCCAGTATCTAGTTCTTCTTTAACATCTATGGATAAGGGTCAAAGGACACACTCAAATTCCAAAGGGATATTAGGCCAGAAATTGGACATAATGTCTCAGAAATAAATAATTGAGGGTGAAAGATGAACATACATGTCACACACATATTCCAAAATGCAAGTTGCCTATGATATGTTAAACACCTTACAGTTGAGGACTGACCTGGCAGGCGTTATAGAGGAGCTGATGCTCAAACTTCTTGATGCCCAGGATCTGCTGGAACATCTCGTACAGCTGGTCCTTGCTGAGGATGAGCTCAGAGGCGGCGCTGGCCGTCATTCTCTGCTGGTGCTTCCTGGGGTCCTCTTCACCTCGGTAGATGGTGTCAAACTTGGCCATCCAGGAGCTCAGCACTGTCTCTTTGCTCAGGCCGTCAATCTCAGGCAGGCTGCGCACTCGCTTCTCTATGTGCTTCTTAAAAACCTCCCGAGAGTCGCTGGCCGAACAGCCGCCGCTCTGCACCATCCGGGACACACGGTCACTTTTCAGGAAGACCTGCAATCAGTTTGTGAATCAACAGACCAGTTTTTTGTGGCTAGGGAAACGTAAATACACACATCTGGTTTTCACAAATGTATGTTAAGCAACTGCAATATTTTCAGTTTAGAAGTACATAATAAATGCAGAACTGAGATGATGAGGAGGCTTCAGCTAGGCCTCAGTTATAATTTGACATAATGCTAATAGTTTTGGAAATATAGACATATATACTGGCTGTGCTTGCAGATTTGCATATCATGGATGAGTGAACTATTGGCCTTGAGTGTCTATGTAGTTTTAAATGTCATTTTCAATGCTGTGAAAAGCACGAATCAAACTCCATTTACCTCCATTTATAACAATTAAGTAAAACAAAAAAAGAATTTCAATCACAGACCAAACCCAACCCAAACCCTGTATACAAGCTTGTTATTGATGGGTGGTGACTTCCAGTCACCTGCTGTCAACACTGCCAAGCTCTTTGTAACCCTTTGTCTCTGCAACCAACAGCACCCTGAAATATACACATTTCCTCTTGCAACACTTGTTACTGGATCAGCTTTTAAAGAACACATATGCAGTGCAAGAGACATTATACAATAATACAATAATGACAGATTTGTGAACCTTGTTGAGTTTAAAAACATCCTCCTAGATCTTGGAAGAAATCTTAAGTCGGAGCTTGTGAAGTGCATTTAGAACACCAGTTATGGTTTATTAGATCTGACAGGTTTGTTGTGCATTGAAACTGTTTGTCAAAAGTTGCAATACATCTAGTTTTAAATAGCCAAACAGAAAGGTACGTAAAGCAGAATGTTGGATAAAACCAACAGGACACATAAAACAAGACTGTATATACTGATGTCACAGTACAGTAGGTATACACTTAGTTGACAGTTTTTTAGGTATGTCTAGCTAAAACTAGTCTAATACCACATGTGCTGCAAAATATCCTCCCTTCATGAAGGTTATAATCAGTTTGTTGTTAAGACCATTTAAGAGAGATGATTCAACTCTATGGTCACTTTGGTGGTTGCAGTTTGTGCTGCTGTTGAGTTGTATGGAGACAGAGTGCAATTAAGCCCCGCCCACCCCAGAAGGGAAAAACAATTCATCGCTCTACATTAGAGTTGCAACAATTATTCAATTAACCGATTAGTCGATCCAAAGCAAATTAGTTGCAGACTTAATCGATTAATCGTTTCAGTCATTTTTCAAGCAAAAACACCAAACATTTGCTGGTTCCAGCTTCTAAAATGTAAGGATTCTTTGGGTTTTGGACTGTTAGTTGGACAAAGGAAGCAATTTGAAGATGTCACTTTGGGCTCTGGGGTATTGTGATGAGAATTGTTTTTACAGTTTTTTGACGTTTTATAGACTCATCCATTAATTAGTTAATCGCGAAAATAATCGTGATAGTTGTTAGTTGCAGCCCTACTCTACAATGATGTATCACATGAAGGTGCCACCTTGTCACTTCTGTCTGCTAGCAAACAAAAGAAAATTCTTAAAAGCTGTTGTGTGATGGGATGCACTACCAACACAGTAAATAAGTCACTTTTTTCATGGCGTTATTTCTGCAGGTGATCCCGTATATACAAGAGAGCTTCCAAATTCTGTCTAACAATCTTTTGTGATTGTTGGAGAGTAATTTGTTAAATTCACCACTTTATCCGAAGCTAGCTTGATTGTAGCTTCTTAAAAAATCTTGGTGGTGTAACTTGCCAACCTACATTGAGCTGAATTATTTCTTACTGTGTTTTAGTGATTTCCGGAGCCCATTGCAGCGAAGTTGGCTGTGAGAGACCAAATATGAATCTATTGTTTCATGCACTGTTATTTCATTTTGTTTATATGTAGCGTATGGATACCAGTCTGCTGTATCCTGTCCCTGTGCTATTAGTTAGTTAATATGAATCTGTTGTTATCAGACTTAAAAGCTGGTTGAAGCCAAAAAATGATGGATGTGCCTGATATGTCACAAACACAAAACTGCTATAATGCATTTCGTACATTTTTACAGGCATTTTATTAGCATTTTGACTTCTTATTATTGGCATCTTATAATGTGGAAAATCCAAGACCTGAAGCTTATTCTGTAAATGAACTGTGCTATCCAGACTGTTAAGACTGTTGTTGAGATGCAGAGAAGACTCTGGCTCTTTCAACACATTTTATTTTCCTCTTCCATCCTGGGTGGATCAAGCCCACTGTATCCTGGCCGTCTGGGAGCACATTATTAAGACTGCCCTAAGGAGCTCAGTCCACACTCCGCATCATTTATCAGAGCTAAGACAAGTTATCTCCGCTGAGGTTTGGATACTTTTCACCCCATTATTACTTTTTCTGCTCGGAAAGATTCATTTTAAACAAGAGAAGGCCCACAAGGGGAACATAACAGCCAGCAGATGGTAGTTTAGAAATCTGAAATGACATAAAGGTCGTCGACATTTGCTCTTTATAAATAATTACATAGAATTTAATAAATTCTACAGAGAAACTGCCTTTTTTCCTAATTAGGGAGGTTAGAGGTCAGATACAGCTGCGTAAGGCGTGGTTAAAGGCTTGTCAAACACAAGTAAATAAAAAAGACTACATGTATAAATACTGTATATGTTTTTTGAGTATGCTGGTGGCAGAGTGAAATATCCATGGACCAGATAAACCAGACTCACGTCATAGTAGCTCTGGACAGCGTTGATAAAAGCCTCATCAGCCACGATCTGGGTTTCTCCATTGAGGAATGCCTGGAAACGCTCTTTGACTGTCTGCAGCTGCTGCTTGCTGATCTAAAGGAGACACAAACACACAGGTGACAAAGACATTATTACAGTGTATGAAGACAGATAAAACTTTTGAAATTTTAGTTATTAATTAAAGTAAAAACAAATCTATAGCCCTTTTTTTCAAAACTTTGCAAAAATTATATGAGCTCACCAAAAATGTATTGAAATACTGTTAAGATGGTCTGTAACAGGACCATTTCAGTATTCTGGGGCCTTATTTATAAAATGGCCTTATGATCAACTTTGATCTTAAGTTGGGACTAGGCAGAAAACCACATAATTGTGATGGTTTGGGGTTTAGTTTGTTATTTTCTGTTTCTTGTTATGCCAAAGATGCTATATAGAACAAAGATAACACATTACACACTATGTTAATGGTATGAAATGGTACACACTTCCGGTCTCCTAAGTGGACATGTTTGCCTCTCCTGCCCATCCCCACTGGGCATTTTTAACATTGACACATTACTGAGGGCTAATGTTTGTCTGTGTCGAAACAAAAAAAAAAAACACTAACACGTGTCATAAGTTTAAAATGGGACTGATGGCTTTAGATGATAGACTGTGTTGACACTGACACTTACTGTATATAGTTTTGCCTGTATACGAGCAGCCATCGAATATTAAGAGATTTTGCACTAACATAACATACTGTAGGCCTAACACTTTCTTTATCCCCCTATTTTGCATTTATAAGCACTATAAAGCTTTAATACATGGCTCACAATGCACTACAATGTAGTGGTAAGCAAATATATGGACCTTTTTACTTGTTTATTAATGTGTAGTATTTGTCAATCATTATAATGTATCCTATAAAAACATATCTTATATTACTACAACTGTGTTTACTATATTGTTATTCATAATATGTATCTTTATACACGAACATCCACTTATGGATGGTGACACTTTCTCACTTACTGTACCTTTTAAATGGTGTTTACAAACAGCAATCAAAAAATCAGTATGCCTTTAAGAAATTAGACTTTTTACTTTTACAACATTGAATTACCTGAAAACATTAAACACTCATTTATATTAATAGTGAGTTCAATCTTCTTGCTAAGCTAGGCTATATGACTAAACACTTTCAGTAAGCGTTCCCATCACTGTTCATGTGTGATGTTCAGGCACCACTTGTGACTCTCTTCACTTCTGTCTGGGATCTCTAAAGCCCGGCAGACACCGCACGGATTAAGTCAGATTTAGCCTCAAACTAAATCGAATCGGGCTGAATTTCTGCCAGATGGGATGTTGTGGTTTGATGTGCAGTTTGAGGACACAATGTCTGATTAATCATTTGAACAATCAACAATCTGGCTCTGGGACGATCGGATTGGATTTCTGTCAGGTCAAAACCTTGTTCAGTGTTCTTGCGGTTTGATCAGTTCTACTATTCGATTTCTCATATGGTTGTTATAAACTGAGGTTTTAATATTATTGGAGTAGCATTTTACATGTTGCAGCTAAAATTGTGGGCTTGAGACTTTGCTGCAGAACAGAAACCACTATGTCTGCATTTTCTAGACATCTGTGGCTCCACATTTCTTTTTTTTCCTTTTCTCTCTTTTTGTTGCGGACACAGTTTGAATAAACTTAATTTGGAAAAATTCACAGTGTCTGCAAAGCTTAATAAGGTTTAGTCTGTTGTTTTTCAACTGTTCAATACAAATCTAAGCCTATGTGAGTTTATAAGGTTAATATCAATCATCTAAACACAAGTGACAAATTAAAGAATAAAAAGGGAAAGTTTTAAATAAACCAGGCAAACTTGATTAAAAAAATTTAACAAAGAAAGCCAATAGTAAGGCAAACATTTTTTTCAAACATTTTGGGCAAGCATTCTGCTGGAGACACTACCTTTGGAGACACACTTAGTAACTTAGTAATATAACATTTTAAAGACCCCTTCAAAAGTCTGAGAAACACAGATTCAAACAGCCAGGATTTCATACATCACATCTCGAAGGAACCAGGTATCAGAGGAAAAGCCAGGTGTAGCTACATATACGTATTTGCAGACTAAGTTTCACTAATTTCAAAACAATGGCAGAGATGCGTTATGTTTGTTGCAAAAGGAGAAATGGTGAGTCTTCAGGACCTAAAAATTCCAAGAGCCAAACTTCAAGAGAAAACTCAGGTTTGCAGAGTTGTGAACATTTTATACAAAAACAGATGTGTCATACCAACAAAATGGAGACACAGTGAGTACAAGCCAATGTGTTGGTCAACCAGTAAGTTTGTTTTTCTTGTGTTGTGTTTAATCTGTTGACTGCAAATCTGCAGTGTGCTAGGCAATGTCAGCTGACGTTACCCTGCCAAGGAACATGATGATCATGATTCATGCAAAATGCTGACAGGACATTTTATTTGGCTCGAAACAGTTTGTCAGATAGCTCAGCTGCTGAATGAGATGATGGCTATACATTCTTTATGATAATTCTAACACAAGACTTGACATTGGGGTTGTTCTTCGGAAAAAATACTCAATTACTCCTACAGTAGCAAGTAAAACAAAGCAAGCAGACGTTTGTCACTTTTTTAAAGTACTAATTTCATCAATCTCAATGCAGAGCTGCAGTGAAAAGATCGAGAAGACAGTTGTGCGCAGTGTTTCATTCTGAAGCGTGATGAGCAACTTATTTGAAGTCATCACTTTTGCCTGCGTTGAGTGAAATCCCGTTGGCTGTGACTTGCATAAGGGCAATTTCAGTGGTGTAACTGGGAAACTGGGCATACTTGTCATCACAGAAGCAGTATCCGCTGCTCATCAAGCACAGTAGCCTTCAGTCCTGATAGGATATTACTCGTGACGTGTAACCAATCAGATAGAGCTGTGGGTGGGACATTGAGTGAAACTGCAAAGTGGTGGCCATGGATGTAATAAATGCCGTCAATGCCAGGAGAGGAGCTCTAAATAAAACCTGCATTGTGCTTTGAGCTTTTATTTTGAAATGTCTATTTTGGAGCCCCAGAGGTGCATGTGTGTCAATAGCCTTCTTTACCCTCCTGGTTTTCTACTGGTGATGATAGTCTGGATCCCACTCTGGGATGAACCCCCCGTTAGACCTTATAGACAGTGAGATTCATGCTGTGATGTTTTATATACCAAGTTGCCCCATAATACATTATGATATGTAACTGAATCATCCTTTAACAGAGACAATAGTCGTGAAATGAACAATAAGAGCCTCCCTCCCTGCGAGAAAACTCCACACCCATTGGCCAGTTCCTGTCCGCAGTCCCGGTAACCGTTACCATGGCTACTGCAGCAGAGGAAGTAGTATGAGATTAGGGCTTCCTTAATGGGGGTCAAAGTTGAGATGGACTACAGCAGAGCCAGCTGTCTGCTACTGTTTATCTATAATACATCAGTGCATGACTAAATATTGTTAAAGTGGAGGTCAGAAGGAAATATGTGCAGCTGGTGACTAGAGTGTAGATCAGTGTGTTGTCTCACGTAGTTCAGTTACTGTTTCAGATTTGTCTTTAACTAAAACAATATGTCCTAAAAACTCACTGGACTTTAACTGGCATAGACACACCAACATAGTGTAGTATAAGGGTATCTGAACAGGTAGGCATCCTGTTGGCCTAGCTGGTGGTATACTTTATTTTACTCCTCAATCGTTCCTGACTTAGTTTGGCATTATTTAAAAATTAATACTACAAAGGTACTGCCTCAATCACTTCTGCTGTGGAATGAAGGAAAGGTGCCCGATCGATACAAGTGCATCTCTAATTCAGTTTCTGGTGTCCATAAGTCATGTTTAAGATCACAGACTAATTTCTGCAACCTCTATGTTTGAAGGATACATTTCAGTTCAAATCAAAGGGCTTTGCTGGAATGGAAGTTTCAAAAATAATTTTGCTACAGCATCAAAATACAGTTGGAAGTAGGAGTAGGAACTACTACTAATAATAATTATTTACCCCACTGGTTCTCAAACTGAGGTCGAGGCTCTCAGCCAGGAGCTCTTAAAAGTTCTCCAAAGGTCCAAATCATAATATAGCATAACAGGCAATACCTCATTTTGTTTCCATTTAATTTACGAAAAAAAAATCTATTGAAGACTACGCAATTGTGTAATCCTGGCTTTCACTATAATGTTTCTTCTAATTATGATGCATTAAAATACAGATAATCATTTCTTCAATCTTTTTTCTTCAATCTTTTAAATAACTAATAAATCAATAACTAAATAAATATTTTTTGGGCAAAATAATTACATTTGACTTGACATGGCATATGAGGGAACTGAGTATCTGAGATTAATACCAGACAAGGCAATAGGCTTTCTCGGGAAATTAATTGGAAACTGTGCACATGCTTGGCTCACAGGCGTTTTTCACACTCACACTGTGGTTAACATCAGATACCATTCAGCTATGTTCGTCTAATCACATATGGCGAGAGAATGTCTATGGAGCTCTGTAACAGGATGCCAAGTGATGTAAACAATCATTCAACATTATACAATGCTCTGCAAATATACTGTTATTTGTTGTTTTATGTGTCACTGGACTGAAGCCACAGTAATACAGAAACAAAAAAATGTTGGAAAAAATGTTGGAGGTTGCAAAGCAAATTTTAAACACTTAAATTTAACTTTTTGATGAATATTATCACCAAGCTATCATTCACTTTCTATACAGTTGAGTGATCATAAAAATCAGAGGATGTGTAGAGTCAACAGCCTTCTTGGCCTCAAAGACGCTCTTGTCCCGTACTGATGTCATTTTATTTTGTAAGGCATTACAGCCTCTCTAAGCTTCCAGCATGTTGAAGTTAATATTAAGCACTTACAGTATGTTATGTTATTGTGATATGGATTTAAGGATGCTTCTTGTGGGGTTTATTTTTCCCTGGTAGCAGGCAGCCAAAAATAATGAGGTATGTCTGTCCAGAGCAGATATTTTCAAGCTGATCTTACCAGTTTGAGGGGGGTGGGGGCAGGAGATGTGTGGGCGGAAGAGACGTGAGGCATGAGGCATGAGGCATGATGCATACTGCGTGAAACATACTGTGCAGGAGCAAAGCAACTGGAAGTCAGTTATTTTAGTTTGACCTGCTGATTCGTCCACTCACCAACATGGTCAGCCGTTAGAGGCAGGACCAATGACTGTGACGCACAGCTCATGGAAGATAAGAAGGTACTTTAAAACCACTGCCGCCCCATTGCCACAAACAAAAATCTCATTCTTTTTACTTGGAGTCATCTGAACAAATCTGAACAAAAATACATGATATACATGCATGTTTTTAGACTTAATGTGACACTTTCTGAGGAGTTCTGTGGAGTTTTCTGAGGAAATTAACATGTATTAATCACTTTTTTAAAATTGCCTTTTATTGCCTATGTATGCATGGGTTGCGAATTCACCTAAAAAGTGAGCTATTTGCTGACTTTGTAGGTTGCCACGAAGAGGCTGTATTCAGTTTTCTATGTGAAGCATTTGGGTCTGATTTTCTGCGAAAATCCATTGTGGATAATGTCAGCTAATTCATCTTAAACTGGCTTGCTTGCCGTTTACTAATGGATTTATCGAACAACATTATGAAGTAACCAATGCCAGATACACGAAACCTTGGTCAATGGCCAGCTAGCTTGGTAACCTTAGGCTTGCTTGCTCGCTAACATATCCCATGTAAAATGCTATCTGAGCGAGTAGATATCTTGGTTGTATAGTTTGCCAAATTACTTCACCAGCTAACCTCATCCGATACCAACATTTATATTATGTCAAAGTGTTGATTAGCCTGCAAGAAATGATGTTGGTGACGGTACAAAGCAGAGGTGGAATGATACAAGCCAGTAGTTATGCAAGGCAGGGGCATTTAACCAGCTAGATTAGCACGGATCTGGCGATGGTTGCTTCGTAACGTTAAATTCAGATTTACTGTCATTATACCGACCGGGTACACAGCTTACTCGCCGGTCTCTCAGTCGCGGTACATGACCCACGACTCAAATATGTGACAATACACAATATTACAACATAACGGTGAAGGAAAACAACACAGTGGCAGACCAGTCTTCTGTAGGCTATGTTGAGTCTGTTTTGCCCGATGGCCAGAATGCTCGCTCCTGAGTGTGAGCACATGCACAGTTGGTTCGCAAGCGTATTCGGTTGGGTGCAACCTGAAATCTCACTGCTAGATGGTGCTAAAAATTACACAAGGCACCTTTAAGAGCATTATTAAACCTCAAACAGAAGCAAGAGAAAATAAAAAGGAGAGGAAAAAATATACTGATACATTAACTTTTGTTGTGCTATCAATAATTTTTTGACACTACAAAGGCTCAGAATGTCCTTTCCAAGTACAGACTTGTGTAAGAGGGATGTCAGAGTTGCCTCGGTTTTGTCTGAGGAGGGCCCAGAGCACACATGGAAAAAATTTGGCCTGGGAGCTATAACCGGCCCATGGACGATCTTGATCTGGCCCGCAACATCCTCAAAGAAAAATAAAACAATCCCCAAAAGTCTATAAAAGGCAACATTGTGTTAATGAATCTGGAGGCAAATGACTATACAAGACTGTATTGATATTTAACTTGATTTCAACAGAGGGCATTGTCTTTAGTCCAATCTAAATGAACTAAAGGCTTTGACTATTGCTCACTCAAGTGACAAGTTACGTTAGTGATTTTGAAGACAGAGACATCAGTATGGTTGAATGCTTCAAAAAAGAGAAAAGTTGACTCTGAATGTCGCATTTTAACCAAGAGTGGACGTCAAAATATTTCGTCAGAAGTATCGTTTCAAAGGCAGACTGTTTGATGTGCCAAGAGAGTATCGCTGTGTTCAAGAATTACAACATCAAGAGATATTTTTCCAACAAGCATGCTAACTATGCCACAAACCTGACATTGCAGGAAAGAGAAGAAAAAGCCCTGAAACTGTGGCTAGCATTCTGTGCCCAGACAACAAAAGTCAGATCGAAATCATCCCAATTTGCTGCAATAAACGGCCCAATTTGTGGCCTTTTGCTTATTTTATATTAGTCAGTATGGCCCTCTGGCAAAAAAAAATGTTGCCCACCCCTGGCCTAGAGCGTCAGTTGTTCAAAGCTGTACTAATCAATGTTTCATATTAAAAATTTCAACTGACTAGTGTAACGTGAAAGCTTGCTTGTAGTAATCATCACCAGGCGCCTGGTCCTGTCCGCTCTACAGCGTTTTAGCATCTTTAGCTCATTGTTCTGGTCCAATGAGTGACAGTAAAGTCAACGTCTTGTCTTGTCTCTGGTCAACCTCACAGACAGCTGTTTTCCACAAAAAAATTGCTGTATAACATAAAATGTTGGCGACTAGCTGGTGGATGAGTTGGTGGAGACCAAAACAGAGCTACAAGGTGAGTGAATATTGTTTGCATTTCATGTGTGGCCTGAAACAACTCCAAATGAATGCTAATGTTTGCTAGCAACTTTGTGCTTACACATTCAGCATGAGATGATGATGTGCCAATGTTATCATCTTGTTCTGCTACCCCCAAGTGGACTAAAAAAACAACAACAATATACTGCGGCTTTAAAGCTACCTAGCTAGCTTTTGATTAGTTAGCGGGCAAGCCATTACCTGCAGACAGTGTCGTGATCCATCATATTATTTAACTCATAATTATATGTTAAATTTATGAGAGCTAAAGGCTTTTACAGTCATCAAATCTGCAGACTAAAGGGATGTTACATTTTTATATGTAGTGTTTTTATTCTCAGCATATAAAGTATCTTGACTGCTTGTTTCATAGTGTAATGGTAGCATGTATTGCACTTCTTTTTTCACAAGAACCATTTTACCCTCAGGGCTACCACTCCTGGGTTCTATACTCGCTTTCCTGAAAATATTGTTCCACTCCAGTTGTGCATGTTAAGAGGCATCTGTTATAATGTCTCGCTCTTTTACCACTGCCACTCCGGGGAGAATATGACAGAGAGAAAAAGAGGGGAGAGAAAAAAGAAAAGATGGGAGGAAGAGGAAAGACATCCCCTGGATAACAGAGGGGGGAGGGAGAAGTGATAGAAAAGATGAGACAGATTGAAAGATAAAAAGGAAAAGATTATATTGTAAACAGAGGAGGGAAGTGTCCCCTTTAAGTAGGACTGCAGTGCATTTAACTTTGCTAGCTAGACGGAGGCCAGACAGAGGCCAGATTACAGTTAAACACTTTGCAATGATGGAAACTTGGTGACTTTCCTGCTGTATTTGACAACTTTCAAAGCTACATTACATACATACAATTTTAAAGGTTTCACACGTAGTGACAGACCCACCAAAAATGATCACCTATGCAGTTTTAAATTATCTTAACCCCATCACTTTACCAGAACACCATCATATTATCTCTGCTATGAAAACTTCCACCTGTTCTCCTGACATAATTCCAATTAAACTCTTCAAATAAGTTATTGGCACCATTAGCCCCACCATTCTCTCCATTCAATAGCTCCCTGGAAACCAGCCATGTTCCCCAATCTTTCAAACATGCAATTGTCTAGCCACTTGTAAAAACGCAGAATCTAGATCCTTCAATCCTCAATAATTACAGACCAATCTCCAAAGTCCCCTTTCTTTCTAAAATCCTTGAAAAAGAAGTTTTTAACCAATTGTTGTCCCACTTGGCTCAAAACTACATTTTTGAAAAAAATCAATCTGGTTTCAGAACTCAACGCAGTACTTAAACTGCATTGTTGAGAATAACTAATGACCTCTTCTAGCTGCTGACTAGGTCATTGCTCCCTCCTCCTGCTCCTAGATCTAACTGCAGTCTTAGACACAATAGATCACTCTATTCTCATTCACAGACTACATGAATGGGTGTGGGTCTCTGGTTCTGCTTTAAACTGGTTTTCTTCTTACTTATCCATCTATTTGCTCCCACTAGGTCACATTATTCAAAAATATAACATATCTTTTCAACGTTATGCGGATGACACACACATCTACCTCCCCATAAAGCCTAATAAGTACAACAAACTAACTGACCTCAGTGTCTCCATGACATTATATCATGAACAGCAAAAAAAACTTTCTCCAGCTCAATGAGGATAAAACTGAAGTTATTTTATTTGGACCATGGCACTTGACCAAAATTATTTCTCCTCATCTCGGCTCATTGGCCTCCTCTGTAAAATCACATGCAAAAAATCTAGGAGTCATACCTGATTCAGCATTGAAGTTTTACAAACAAATCAATCAGGTAGTAAAAGTAAGCTTCACGCAGCTCCACACCATTTCCAAACTCAAACTGATCCTCTGGTCTTCTAACCTTGAGAAAGTTATCCATGCCTTCATGTCCTCCCATCTAGTTTAGCCCATCTTCAACTGGTCCAGAACGCAGCAGCAAGAGTGTTAACAAGAAAAACAAAAAGGGAGCACATTACTCCCATTCTAGCCTCCCTACACTGGCTGGCTGTTAGCTACAGAATTAATTTTAAAATTCTTATGTTAGTCTACAAAGTATTATATTAAGAACTCCTTACACCATACCACACAGGAAGAGAACTCCGATCATCAGAACAAAGACTTCTGTCTGTACCGAGATCCAGGACCAAGTGCTATGGAGACAGGGCCTTCTCTATCGCTGCCCCAAATCTCTGGAATTCTTTTCCTCAAACAATCCAATTCTCCCGCACTATTTAAATTTCCATGAGTCATCTTAAAACCCACTTCTACTCCTTAGCTTTTAACTGTCCATAATTTCTTTTCCAGTCTCTGTAGGTCTGTGTGTCATTGTGTGCTCTGTGTGGCCATGTGTAAATTCTACTATTCTGCTTGTCTTTTAATTCTTATTTGTTGTTTTCTTCAGTGTGTGTGTGCTGTAAAGCACTTTGGATGAACTGTGTTGTGTGTAAAGTGCTATATAAATAAAGTTGCGTTGAGTTGACTTCAGTATTGGAGTCCTTTCAGCTTATAATTCACCACATTATTTAGTTCACCAAAGCTCATTTGGTTCAGTCTCCTTACTTTTGACTAAAAAAGAAAAAAAATTAAATAATTCATTAATTATTACAAATTAATATTTGTTTATCACAAAACGATTCAATTCCAGAAAGTAGATTCTTAAAAAATGGATGGTAAAGTCCAAGAACGCATTTCAGTTTTTCAGACAGTCTCCCAGTGTAAGACTGCATTCATAACTCTCAATAAGTACAAAAGAACACACTTTACAAACAAACACATTTTCCTGTCCATTGAAACACCCTAGACTGACACTTTGTATGATCTGAATTTCAATAAAAGAGTCTGCGAAAAGAGCCGATATTTTATGCTAGTCATATGCGCATGTAGCAGCAGGAAATCTGTCTCTGGTCAACACATTCTCATCCCAGGTTGTCACATACTGTTGTTTTGTCATGCGCCCCTCGCCTCTCATCCAGACGCACAAAGTGGTTAAGTTTAGGCACAAAAACTACTTTTTACATTTGGTTTAGGAAAATGCAGATGATGTTTGGTTTCACAGGCGATGCAAATTCCAGTCTCCTGGGTGACCATTGTGTGTGTGTAACCCACCACTCAACCCCGAACTCCACCCGTTACTACCTTGTTTTGTGCAGTTGCTTTCATCATCTCATACAGACACGGATGTGTTTACATTAGAAGTACATTAAAGCATTTCATCCGGACACAGAAGGTACCCTTTGGCGTCTGGATGAGACGTGAAGAAATGTGACAAAACATTGGTATTTGACACCCCTGGAATGAGAACGGGCTGCTCTAGATTCTATACTCTTAATCAGCTGTGTCAGAGAAGGACTCTAGTGCTCATGCCCCATTTACCCAAAACACAGAAGCCCCCCAAAAAATGCACCCAGTAAGCAACATTCATTGGAATGAATGGGACACCACGGTATCTACTTTTTTTCAATGAATATACGTTTGAGTTGCAGGAGCTGGTTGATAAATGGTGAGCCAGGAGGTGATGCCAGGACTACAAAATACAGGAATAAAAAGAAAATAAAGAGCCACATTTTTCTTTTTAAGTAAAACTAGAGGACAACACAGCAAAGAGAGAGAGGAGGTTGCGTATTATTGACTAGTGTTTGAAAAAGTATTAGAATAAAGCATTGATTTGGGCATTTAACATATCAAAGGTTAGCTTTGTTAGCTCTTTCACACATCTACTGAAATTCTTCTTCTTTTCTGCCTTCAGGAAATGTTTGAAGATCTAAGACTCTAATTTGCTGCACAGACAGACGGACAGAGGCAAAAGCAGACAGCAGTGCAGTGTGACAGCAGAGTGTCTGGTGTGAGTGGAGAACGACCAGTCGCCACGGCTGCCAACTGACAGCAAGAAAAGTGAGATAACACTGCTGGGTGTGTGTGTGTGTGTGTGTGTGTGTGTGTGTGTGTGTGTGTGTGTGTGTGTGAGCAGATGCTTGCCTCAGTGGGTCTGTGTGTCACACGCCTCTCTCAGTGGTTGCTATCTACCTGCCAGTAATTGCTGCAGCCAGTGTGGCTGCTGGAGTGGAGCTGAATCACGCTGAGATGACAGCTGAGATCACGGTGGGTATTTTAAGAGCAAATTCACTTTGTCAGATAAGGTTGCCCAAATAGCAGTCCTAAAAGAAGTTAAATAGGGGAGGCTGCACAGGCACTGGCCACTGGAGCCAAGTTCTGCTGATACCAATAGCTTGTATATCGACCTATTAAAACGATCAATCGACCGAAGCGATTAATCGATCTACCTCCAGTTGAAAGTGCTAAAGAAAAGAAATCTGGTAGGACTGCTGTCATGACTTTTACATTAAAGTGACTAGGGCAACGTGTAAAACTGCCATCATATTTATGTGGAGGTGCATGTCTGTAGGGGTCTTATTTAAGCACCAACTGAAGTGACACTAGGGCTGGGTTTCAGTATTGATCGAGATTACCCAGTACCAAGTACTATCAAAACTTATCCAGTCAAATGGTTCCTGCATTTGATCATTTTTTGTATCCGGATCAAGAAAAAAAAAGACTACTTCTATGTATTTCTCAACTGTTTACACACTAACACTGGAACTTGAGACACAATGACCAAAGCCTGAAACTCATGTACCTTATCTTACA
>JBBPCS010040258.1:0-20563 GCA_037974645.1 Hollardia meadi
CTGTCTCTAGTGTATTTAGTCTCTGTCTCCCCTTCCCTCTGGGCCAGATCATTGCATATGTTACCCTGTGTGCCTGTTGATTTATGTTCCTGTGCTCTGTGATTATTTTTTTGGAATAAATCAGTCAATTCTACCTGCTTAGCCTGCGGTCTCTGCACTTGGGTCCAAATCCCTCTGTTCCTGGTGTCTCTGGCACAGTTACATGAACCTTTCCACTGATGTTCAAGACCATTGACTGTATATAAAGATGGACGACATGAGAGCTCCCCAAAAGTGAAGCCAAAACATCTCGATCTCCCCCTGATGGTGGGCTGCAGTATAGGTCATAAACTCCTCCCCCTCAATAATTTCATGTAGGACATGGGCCAAACTAAAAACTCAAAGTACACGTCAAATAAATTTTTCCAAAGGATGGTTTCTGTCATTTTAGGTAGTTCTTATCACGCTGATGTTTGTTCAAGTGTTAGTTTTTCTGATCAGTTTGGTTTTAATTAGTTATTTAATGCTATAAAAATGGGGTGAAACGCCATGATTGACAGCTGAGCCGTGTTTGTGATTGGGCGGGCCAGCGTATGGGTGGAAACTCGATACCGCGGCTCCGCTACCCGGTCGCTACTGCGCAGACTCTGACTCCGAATGACGTCACCAGCTCAAGATGGCGGCGCTCGTATCCCGGATATTTCGGTTCACTTTTGTACGATGGGAAGAAGTGGAGACGCGTCCTCCGTCTTTATTTATGTCAGTGTTCCAGACGCACACATTTTTTGTACGGATGAAAACAGATTTTCAACAAACACTAACATACGGTCACACATGCGCAATTACGTGAAAAAACTAGCATCTTCGCTTTGCTGAACTTTGATGTGAATTCGTCACCTCCGGATTTTCGCACGTGCGACTGTACCTTTAAGCCTCAACTGATTTTTAGTCCTGTTCTATCGATGGCAATAATGAATAATAATGATGATGATTTTGACTAAAAATACGTATTTCTGTGTTTCCCTAAATTGTTTCCAAGCATTGCTTTTAAATCCGAGAGCCAGCGGTTCAGAACAAAACCAGCTCGACTGTTTATTCAACACCCCGGATGAGGTGGAAATTACGATTTTATGGTGAGTTTTGGTCAATCAAGATGTACAACCATCACAGAAATAGAACTGTCGCAAACACAGATAATGAGAGCGCTCCCCTTAGCCCTCTCCGGCTCGGCAGTGGAAGCCAAGCCATTGATTACAGCTCTGTGGGACAGCATTGATTTTTATCACGGTGTGAGTGAGAGGGCTGAATCCACTCGGAAAAGGGAAAGAAGGTTCAACTTCAAGAGCAAAAGGACAGTGGATGGGGAAAAAGGGCCAGGCTTGACTTGCTTTTCCTGAATCATATACTATAACACTGCTTTTAAGGCCTCTATTTAATAATTATTGTCTTATGTATGATGATAATGCAGCTCTTCATTCTTTTTTCGTCTTAGTTACATTTTCAGCATCCAGTCTCTTTGTGAAGGAAATCTTTAATTACTTTATTAATAGCATCTGAAGCTGTGCTGGAGCAACTTCGGTTCAACCGTATCAATTTCAGGCTTAAATTAACAACTTCCCGTTATCCCAGGCTACAGATAATTTAGTTATACACATTCAGATAACAGTGTACATGTGGCACCTTAGACATTTTAGTGGCTAAGATTAGTTTGTGTTATTACTTTGGTCCCCCTAGCATTCTTTTTTTTCTGGTTATTCCTATTATTTTAAACACTTTGTGTCACTTTTAAACAGGGAAGAAAACTCAACCTCCTTCACCTCAAGTATAGTTTAGAAGGTCGATATTCATTTTCGCAAATAGATGTCAGTAAAGGCTTTGGTATGTAAGTAACTGGCGCTGCAAATTCCTGGTTTAGAAGAAGTTAGCTCAGTCGTGAAACACAATAAAACAAGGAGAGCAGCCGAGGAAGCTGATATTCATCCAAAACTGTCTTTTGTTGCATTTGCAGCATAATAAAATCATCTTGCACCCGGATGGAAGTTGTTTTTATTCAGGGTGCGTCAGCATGCAAACATGTTTGGAATACACACATACGCGGTATAAGTTGTATTCATAATGTGTTCACAATGTGCAGCCTCTTGGTTTAGCATACTAGCATGCTAACATGCTAAATTTAAAGAACTTTCTCTCCAATCATCTCGCCACCCTTTTAACCAGAGGGGGAACATTGCTGTCTAAGTATAATGGCAGTTGCTGGGACATGACACTCAAAATGGAAAATAAAACCTAACTGTAGTGCTACATAAAAAGTCATTGAATCACGTGAGTCATCCACCGGCCGCCAATTATATCTATACAAAATTCATGGCAGTTCGTCCAACTGTCGTTAAGATATTTCTCTACAAAAAAAAAAATTAACCTCATTGTGGTGCTGGATGAGAAATCTGGATCGCCAACATCAGTAGGACCCATCCTCTGGGGATCATGAACGCCATGTAAATGTCATTCCAATAGTTGTTCAGATATTCCAGTCTGGACCAGCCCTAAAATACACCGATTTAAAAAAATTTTTTTTTAAATGAACTGACTTTATGTTTTGAGAAGACACCCTTTTAAATGGTAAACGCTCTTTTTGCAGGACAATGGTCAGTGTTAGGGTTCTTTTGGTACCTGAAGAGCCTCATATAGCCTTTTTTTAAAAATTTTTTTTAGAGTGCCGGCTACACATACCAGACACTTCCAGTTGGATGAGCCTGAACTCGAGAGTGCAAACCTTTCCACATTGTAAAAAGCTTTATTCAGTTTATTTTCAGTTTCATTTAAAAGGCTTCACTGCCCCGCACAAGAACATCTCGTCTGGGCAGATACTCACTGAGGTATCTGATTTAAAGACAGTCTCTCTGCACACCTCTTGCCTCCTGCTCTTAACCAACATAAACATTATTTTAAAAAATATCATGTGATAGAGTAGCAATGTGTTTTGCACCAAAAGAAGCACTTTTTTTTTGTTGTTGCTTTGACAGATCACCTCCTTTCAATGCATCATCCACAGTAAGTAATGAGTTTGTGAGTGAGCCGCCTAGATGGATGGATTGATGGAGGGAGTGAAGATAACTGAAAGAAATATAGTCTGATAACCCTTGGAGTAGATAAGCACAGCCCAGAGGCTATGAAATGATGATTTTCTGAGCTCCAAACCAACCTCCTGCATGCTGAAGTACATTGAGAAAGAGACAGAGTGTGTGTGTGTGTGTGAGAGAGAGAGAACGAGAGAGAGAGAGAACGAGAGAGAGCAAAATAAGAGGCCGGATGTCGATGGCAGCCAACTAACTGGATTAGCATGTGTAATCATACCAGTAAAGGTTAATGTTTACAGATGCAGGGGGGCTAATGCAGGGCAGCACTCTATAATAGGTCAATGGAGCTGGTTAATCATCTAACTAAATGGCGTGTGATTACAGCCTGAGAAGATGAATAGGCGAGTCATAAGTTTATCAGGGTGAGAATTATTTCAGCACTTTCTTTTCAAATCCGTGTTGTTCATTAGGCGTTTACGAATCATTTGACATAAAATAAGTAATCAGTTTTCCAGTTTTTGGGTCTTGTGGCACATTAAATCTTTAATTTGGCAATTTATTTTCTCTTATTTGCACTTCATTTGAGTTTATTCATTATGTTATATTATATTTTGGATGTTCCTTTCCAGTGACGTGAAGAGGGACTCTTGCTTTACGACTGATTAACTCACCCAGATGTCTGTGTTCTATGTCTTTCCACTTGATAATTGGCCCTTGATTTATTGCTCAGTGATGCATGAGAGTCTAAGACTGACAATCTTCTCACTGAAGAATCGCTCAACCCTCACGAGAGATCATTTCAAATATCTGCTCACTTTTAAGTGAAAAGCGAGAAGGATTACTTTCATATGCAGGGCAAAGGTTCACAGGTTTCGCTTTTTTGAGATTACGTCAGATCCCTTTGGGTCAAGAAGTAACATTCATTTTCACCTAAGAAACATATTTTTGGTTTTGTTTCTTTCTATGTCTTTGGCGCTTTGAGCACCACAAGTAAAGTGCCATCTAGTTCCATTATATCGGAGAGAAGGCAGACATCTCTACAGCTGATATCTCCAAAACTCAGCAACTTGCACCAAAACTATCTAGATGGATAAATAACACGTATAGCAAGAGGAAAAATATGCATTTTTGACTTTAGGTGAACTGTCTCTTTAATATAAAAATACTGATTACAGCAGCTTTGCAGTTCACTGATGAAACTTTGCTCACAAATGGCTGTAAAGCTAAAATAAAGCTCTGAAGGAGACTATTTCCACTGGAGAACATCTTTTCAGGAAATATCTTTTTTTGTTCAATGATAGCCAAGAAAGAATCTCAGCTATTCTCACTCTCTCTCTCTCAACACTTTATTTGTGTTTGAATGAATACAATCCAAGTTGTTCTGTGTCATTATGGGGATCTATTCAACAATTACAACTCGTCTGAATATTAGCCTGAAGCTAAGGTTATATGCTTTTTAGGTGTAAATTGATATTTGGGGAACTATTTAGTGATTATATTCATGCCTGTACTATGAGTGAGTTGATCGTGGCTGGCTAAAGTTGACGTAGCTTTGCATTTGAAACTTCAGTGTGTTGCACATTAGTGAAAGAGAGACCCTGGAATATCATGCAACCATTTCCTACTTAATGCCCCATAACTTGTTTCTCCTGTGTACCTTATGTTGAAGGTGGACATAAGCATGGTTTCATAGACTGTTAAACTTATTTTGGGTCTTATATAACCTTTGTTACAGTCTACAGTGTTTGCTGCATTGAACATAATGTTCATCTGAGAAACAAAATACTTTAAATTTGGAATATAATTTAGTTTATTATTCAATTCAATAGTTAAGCACAAGTGTGTGTTTGTGTGTGCATATGTATGAGAGATCAGTGTGTGTGTGTGTTGGCATATACCATTTTATATTGCGTTTACAGTGCCAACACCAAGATGACGACTGGCAGGGGCTGGCAGGAACATTCCTCCTAATCCGATTAGCGAGGAAGACAAATATGTGGATGTGAATTTTCATCAGCTCATTGTTATAGCTCCTATTTTCATTAAATACCTCCTTAATATACAATACACTGCTGCTGCTGCTGCAATTTTCATATTCACTTTAAAGACCATTTGACGAGGTTTTATGAGGTTCATATTTTAAATACACCAAACATTGCATATTTCCAAAAATATTCTGTATATATTGAAAATTTAGAAACTCCACTTGAAACCAAACAATAGGAAATTGTGTACACGGAGCGTGACAGCACAGGGAGGATGAAATTGCTTTTAGAAGCCTGGCATGGTGCCTTAAAAGGAGAAAAAAGAAAGACAAAAGAAAGAAAATAAATGCAGAAAAAAACGACACCCATGACAGTAAATTGGTGAGTAAGCGTCAGTGTGTGTATTCCCCACCGAGGCTCGGCGTCAGGCAGCGAGTGCTGCTTGACGGATGGAACTTTTAATTGACTCCATCGACGTGGGACGAACGTCGGCCAATCATCAGAAGAGCTGATGCAAAACAACCGAGGGCTTTTGTTTCTAACAGAAGGGCCTCCATTAGACCAGATAATAGGCCAAGCTGTTGATATCTCTCTGCCCTCTATCGTGTCTGCGGAAGGTAGACGCGACCCATCCAGATGTTTTTCATTTGGCTCGCCCATCATTCCTCTTGATGTATCTGCTGCCAGAGTGCTGCCCTCTTTTGTCATGCAATTCTATAGTCATTTGTACAAACGGGATCAACACAACACAATCAGTAAAACAAAAACAAGTTCAATCAAGCCATAAAATCCTCTGGTCATACTGTGTTTGCACATTTCCTGTATACAAAGTACACCCTTTGCTCCAGAGAGAACAGAACTAATGAAAACTAAACACAAAAAGTTAAAGCAACACCCTGATGCTCTGATGAATTATTAATGTTTTTTTTTTGGTTTTTTTTCTTAAGATGACAAAAGAAGCTCGCCTTTTATTTAAAAGAGGCTTTTGTTAGAGACGTGCCTTTATTTATACTTCGGCTGTTTGAGCCCCTGATGAGACTCGCTCATCGTATTGTGCTTAGAAGCTGATCCCCTTCACTGTTCATTTATTCAACACAATGGTAGAAAGGAAGCCGTACAACAAACACAGAGGACATAGCAAAAATGATCATGGTGGATGGATCTCTTGTTTGATATATAAATAATACGGCATTAATTAAAGGTGCAACTTGAAAATACCTCCAAAAATATAGGGGGCAGCATATCACCAGAGTAACTGCCAACTGCTGTCACTGTACTGTCCGCTGTAAAATAGTTATGTGTGATTATCTTTGGTTATAGCTGCAGCAACTGTTAGCTTAGGCCTCTTTACACAGAGATGGCACAATACCGCCACAACAAAGCTTTGCTTTGCACTAAGATCCCGCCTCTGACTGGGCAGATAGCCAGTCATACTTAAGATAATGGGCTGGCACTTGGGGTGGCCAATCAGGTTTCAGGGGTGGCTAGGTCCCCCTTCTGGACACGCCCCTGTGTGTCTACATTTGTCTCACCCTTCATGTCCTTCATGGCGGTAAGTGTTTAAGCATCACTTTTATATAATTTCCCAGCGGATGTCTGGGTTTACACAACAGACGACCTCACTGATATTTAGAGCGGGGGACTGTCCTCATGTGTCCTGATTTTTTCTTTTTCTTGTTGCAGATCCAGTTCCTACGTTGCTAGGCCTCCCACTGGATCCTTCATGTTACGTTTTGCCCCCCCAAAAAAACCCTCAATCTTTGTCCTCCATCATTGGAAGATAAGTCTTACAAAAGCATGGTAGCTGATAGCTTAAGCTAGCAAATGTTGCTAACTTTTTATAGTGTGATATCGGGGTTTTTTTTTGGGGGTTGTAAGAGCGTAACTGGCTTTCAATCACATTTTTTTTCCCATAAGTCTAACCATTTAGTTTAAAAGTGATGTGACAATGACACTTTGATGTAACTGACTGACATTAAATCAAATGATGCCAGCTTCACTTTTGCCAGGAAAACCACACACTGACTACACACTGTACCATGTGTTGTAGTTTTATTGTGGGGATAACGTCTCTGTCAACCAGCCCAGATACACTGATGGACTGGTTTCTAGAATATTGTACCTTTTTCGACAGTTTTGTGGTTATTTTGGAACAGCTTGGTGTCGGTCCCCATGATTAAGTAATTAAGTCATTCTCATAACAACAAATATTAGTTCCTCTTTTCTGTCCCCCAATCTCCAATCTCCTTAAAGCTGTCTCTAGCACTGAGTAATGGAGCTAGGAGTTGTTAATGATATTGACAGATTCCACCGCAATGTTGGTCGCCACTTGTGTGTTTTTACGGGCGCTGCAATAATGTATTCACGGAACAGAGTTTTAGCATGATTGAAATCACACAAGGTTTCTTCCTGGGGAGTTTCAATACTAATTTCCGTTACCCTCTGATTACAGCAATTTCAAAGTCTCCCTTCGTCTGATGAATCACTGCAACGTGCGCCACTGGAGTGCAACACGTCAAGATAAATCTGGGAAAGAATTGGATATATTGGGTATGACATTTAAATCAATGTTACAGAAGACCTTCAGGGTATTTTGAGGAGGAATTACCAAAGGAACAAAGAGAATTATTCTGTTGTCTAATGTGTAGAGTGAATCATAAGATATGGAAAGACAAAAAAAAAAGAGAAGATGTTCAGCATCAATTAAGAATGTGCTAGTGCCAAGTGACAGCGCGTTGAAGCGAGCATGTACAGAATTTGGAATCTGGATAAACCTCCAGAGCTCGTCTCCCTTGGCACAGACCGGATCTCGGAAACTCACCGCCTTTCATATTTCCCAGTCCAACATCTTCAGTTATTATTGACTGATAAATAGGCAAAGAACAATTGTGAATGCATACATTTACATACCATATGACTGTATTTTTACAGTCTACAATATGTGGAAAAACTAATAATAAAGAGGCATACACAGTATTTGAGCTAAGAACAATTTACTGTAGCTCTAGTGATTTAGCTTTTAGCTAAAACTGTGATAGGCTACTCCAAAGTAGGCCTACTTTTTTATTCTTATAATTATAACAATAAAAGTGGAATTATATATAGTTGCCTGTGACATGATATGACCTAAATTGATCCTGATGACAGCTCTGTTTCCCCTTTAGCTGCTAGGCTAATGTTAGCTAACATCAAATTTTACAGACTGACGAGACAACAACAAAAAAATACATAGTTTTCCTGTAGTTCCTGTTTCCTTACCTGTAGTGCTATTTATCCAGCTAGCTAGGCTCGTGCTCGTGACAGGGCAGGATGTAAACATCAATGGCGTCCTGCTCGGGTAAGCTGTAATGTAGCTTGCTTAGTTAGCTAGCATAGATAGCTAGCATCTTGTCCATGAGTAGATGTATGTTTCCTTCTGCCCAGTGATATGGAAAGAAAATATTTCTTACATGAAACTTTTTTTGTTTTTGGGGGTCCTTTTATGTCCTCACAGTCCAAGCATATTGATTATATATATTATAAATCACTTACCTGACGCGAATATACAGGGCAACAAAAACATGTGCACGTGGTTTGATCGATGGACATATCTATTGACATTTTGGAACACAGCACAACAAAAGGAAGCAATCCTCACGATCTTTTTCATGCTTTCTCTCTCTAACAAACCATCTTTGGCGCACCGACACGCTGACAGGCGACAACAGGACAGGACAATAGCATTGATCCCTAATGGATTTATTGGAGGACAAATGGGCTCAGGGAGGTTGTAATCACTGGTGCACTCAGAGTGAAATCCTGCATGCGTACATTAAAAAAAAAAAGGTCATTATTTTTTACGTTTACTCTATATAAATATTTGTGTGCTTATACATTTAGCACACAAAAGCAATTGTAGCTTTGTGACATTGCCAAGTCATAAGAAATGCAATTTTAAAGAATTAATCCAACGGAACACAACAAAGAACAGAGCAGAGCAGAGGGAACATTTAAGCCAGCATTATGCAATCACACTCAAGAGATGCTGCACAGTCAAGGAATTAGTCCCTCAAAGTTATTTATTCATTTCCTTCAAAGAGGCAATTTAACGCATGACTTAATCCATCTTTGTGATGTTTCTGGAATGCCTGCTGCCCTGTGTGACACGTGCTGCATATTTGGGCCACAGACAAATACCCAGAGTCAGAACTATTGGATCGCTGCAAAACAGACAAGAGGAGCAGCGGAGGAGGAGGAGGAGGAGGAGGAGGAGGAGGGTCGCAGATGCTAAGCCTGGCAATCTCTCTTTCAATCTGCAGCCCGTATATTGGTCACTTTAAAGACAGACACATTTGATTCGCGCATGACCCACGTGTGAGTAAAAATAAAAGTGACTTTGAAACTCGGCAGCGCAGGGGAGAGATTTTCTTGTGGGTGCTCAACCTGCACTGATCCACTGAAGGGGTCTGATAGGCCAGACGGACCAATCAGGCTGCCAAAATCAGAGGAATGTTCACAGTTTATCAGGCCCTGTTGTCATCGGGCCCAGTGGCATGGCTCGCTGTGCGCTGACTGTAATGGGCTGCTAGGACAACTTAGCTGGAAGCAGATTAGCTTGTTGCAGCACCCACTGAGAGGAAAAAAAGAACCTCGCTTCACACAGATTGTAATGTTCACTAGTCAACAGAGCATCTGCGGGGTATTACATGAAGGTTAAATAAAAAAATGAGGAAATACGAAGAAGACATCCTCCTCGGTTCAGCCACAGAAATCTATCTGAAGATAGGATGACATTCATCTGATGAGGAGCTGATAATTTCAGTTTGTGAGAGTGGAACAAAAATCTCTGCCTCATCATAATTCTTACAATTACAATGTTAATATAGATGATGACAGAGGTGATGATGATGATGGCTGTGATTGCAGTGATAAAATATTTCAGACTCCTGCTGGCTCATCAGCACATTCATTTAATCCTCCTCCTCCGCCTCCTCCTCCTCCCGTTGATCCGGGCCAAGCAAGAAGCAGGAGCTCGTGGAGAAACGCTAGCAGCAGCTGCAACATTAAGTAAACACTGGCGGATGCATGTCGTGCTTATGAGTCTTCCCAAATTAACCCCCTTCCCCTCTCATCTCCCCTCCTCTCTCCGCTAACCACCGTGGGACGAGAGAGAGCGCGTTGTTTTGTAACGGCTTTGTCTGAACATCCTCCCTGTTAATGGGCAAATAAAATGTTTGTGCACTCCCTGGGACTGCTTGTCTGCTAAAGCCCATATCAAGACACTGTTCGGCTGCTTGGATGACCCAGTTATGCACAGAGAACACCTTGAGAATTAACTCCAGCACCATCAGCGATGACGGAACCAGTTTTATGAGTGCGTGTGCAGGAAAAGCTTCTGTACTTGGGGCTTGATTATTTTCTGTGGCAGTTTTACTGCTTTAGACATACAGGAACGACCTTTTCATTGATCTTCATTAGTAGTTTTTTTTGTAGAGAGCGAATATAGATCTTTTCTTCAATTAGACGACTTATTGGACTCCTCAGATTCGAGCAGCTTCTCTGCTCTCTCTTTTTTCAACTCCTCTGAAGAGCCGTCATGGAAATGGTGCAATTTTGTGCAGAAGCAACTTGCGAGTTAAATAATAGAGGAGCATCAGTTAAGTTACCCTCCAGTTGCAAACATACAAATGCAATAAAAGCATATATACACATTGCTCTGTCACAAAAAAATGACATGCATGACAAATTGTGATAAAAACATTTAAACTCAGGTGATTTGACTCATGTGAAAATGTTATTAGTCATGCCTTTGCCCTAGAAAGCACAAAATCCCTTGGGATTTGCCATATTTTGCTAATTATATAATGTCCTAATAATAATGTTGCTAATGCCCTCATTATGTTCTATTATCGTCTGCTTGTGATGTGTTATAATCCCTTATCACCTCAAGCCAAGTGTTACTGATGTGTTCATTAGTTTGTCGTTTAATTCGACCTGAAAGACCAGACAGAATGAGGATCCATGAACTAAAACGACTGTATTAATAACTGATTGATCCGCTGCAGTGTTTTTTCCCCCCTCAAGGACAGTAACAGCTCGCTTCTTTACAAGAGCTCTGTTTTCCTTAGATCTCTAATGAATTCCTGAGCCCTTTGCTGCTCCTCAGCGGACCAGTAAAGTCAGCTGTGATCAGGTTTGCTCTCCATCCTCTAAGCACTGTAAAAATTTAATGGATCCAAACATGCCACCCATCCATTTCTGCAACTGAGTAGCAAGCAAATTGCAATCACCCTGTCTTGTGCCTGCTCTCTGAAGGGCCTGGAAGCTACGGCAAAACACGCTTCCATCTCACAGCGAGTACACACAAAACAACAGCGTACACAACGCGTAACTTTAACCTGATTCCATGTAGCTAAGTGATGTAGCAAAAGACAGGACGAACGCTGAATAACGAGTCTGAAAACTCGCTGGAAAAAAAAGTTTGAGGCACTTTCTTGGAAGCGGCACATCACTCAGCGGCCTGCAGTGAGTTGTTACTATCTCAGCTCTCTCTCTCTGCGTCCCAGCTGCTGGTGCCTCCCTGGAAAGACGGTCTGATGTTCATTTTGGATCACACACTGGATCCATTTGTCTGTATGCAGGGAGAATATCACAGGAATCACTAGACACTGGCTCAATAGACTTTAATAGCTTGTGATCGTGTGGATTGATATATTCTTCCGAAGCAACGTTACAGTCATGACTCTCCAAAGACTGCTGGAAGTTTGTGATATATATTTCCTTCCACTAATGTCTCCCTCGACTGACTAAACGTCACAGGAGGAGAATGAGGCAAGAGCTAGACGGAAACGCTTCCACAGGCACTCTTTCTTCAAATCCCTTCCAGCTGTATTAACAGCAGCACAGTTCAGCAACAGTGATGGGCTAAGTAAGCACTTCTTAGAGTCGGCTGATTGCTTGTCGATCCATCGCGTTCCACATGAGACCGACTTCTCTCCCGGGAGAAAGACGGTGTTTATGAAAATGTACACAGAGCTTCTCTTTTGTTAGGGTGCACATTTACTTGTCATCTGCTCAAAGGAGAACTTTCAGAACCTATTAAAATGCAAAATATAGACATACACTGTGCCGTGAGAGTGGGTCAAGGGGAAAGCATTAGCGTCGAATGTAAAGTATTTTCTACAGTCCTCATCCATCATGCTCCACAAAGAGGGGATTCTCTGAACGTATTCATTGCAAAAACTGTCAGGCAGAAGGGTGAGCTGCACCCGGCAGGGCCGAACAAAGGCAGGGAGTAATACAGAAATAGAAGTAAAAAAAAAAGAAAAAGAAAAAGGAGAGTAATACACGGCCTGAGCGTTCCACCAACCACCAGGCTGCCTGCTAACTCGCATCATCTCTCCCTAACCCTTTTCAATGTCACACTTCATGCTCTTGTACGTTCCAGCGTTATGTCTGTCAAAGTGCACAAAGTGGTCAGTCAGTCTCATCTAATGTTGTGCATAGACACTGTAATAAAGGGGACCTTTGTAAATCACAGGTAACATACAGTATTTATAGCATCAGGTGTGAATATGAATAAATGGCAACCAAACGAAAGAAGAGAACACCAAACATTTATTACGCACATATCCGACGTAGCTACACCACATCAGACAAAGTGAACCTCCTCATGCCAACAGCACTCCATGGATGGTAATTCTTCAGGCACGTCCCATGCAGCCCAATCAGATTTGGATCTGGGGCATTTTGAGGCCAGGTGGACGCCTTAAGCTCTTTGTCACGTTCCTCGGGCTGTTCCTTTTGTGGTGTGGCAGCACGCATTGTCCTGCTGGGGGGACCAATGTCATCGGGGTGTGCCGGTGCCATGGGGGGGGGGGGGGCGCTTGATCTGCAAGGGTGTTCGGGCAGTTGGATCCAGGGTTTCCCAGCAGAATATTGCGCTGTAGCGAGATGATCAGTGTTATTTATTTCAACTGTCAGTGGTTTTAATGTTGTGGTTGATCGGTGTATGTCGCTATCAAGGGGTCAAAATGGACGATTAACTATCAATAAAAATTCCATGGCAGCGCCGCCTATGATGGGATCACCATACACTGTCAGAGCTATAATATCAGATGTAGCTGCGATGCCAATGGGATGCAGTGATGCGATTGCATTTACTGTCTTCAGAAACATACGAGACTTGGGAGAAATGGATTTGTCTCCGCTGAAATATACTGAAAGGTTAACAACGCTCGTTCTTTCTTTTAAAACACAATTCCACATCTGCATTCTTGTGTTGTTTCTGACAGGCGGCTCTGCAACAGCTTGACTGAACGCCGCGACTCCGTTCATTTGATTTCCCGCTGACTCCGAGTGCTTGAATGACTCTACTCTCTGGCAGCACCCCTGCTGCTCTGATGGACTCCTGAGTTGGAGACCTCAAAAAAAAGTGGCAGATTATTTAGAATTTCATAAGAGGATTCAGATTTGTCAGTTTATTGAGAATCCAAATAGGCTGTGCTGCAGGAACCCATATTACACGGGCTGTTATGGGTGTGATGAATGATTGTCACACAGAGCCCAAATGAACGTAGCCCACTTGTTTATACATTGATTTGCAGAGAAAGGCTTGTCTCTGTTTGCGCCTTCACATCTGCTGCAGACTCCCTGCCTGCTCTCTTTCACTGTCTCTCTGAAACTTGTTCCAATCAGAGCATGAAGGAGTGCTGGATCCTAAAGCCCCAGACCTGATGGGATTTACACTCTCAACCTAATCACATGGCACGGAGCCGCTGCCTTATTCCCTCCCTTATTTCCCTCCTTGTCTGCTGTTGCCTTGTCTCCCTGTAACGTCGGCTAATTCGAAAATATGTTCGGTCGTGGACGAAGTATATATATGTTTATATTTAAGAGAACAGCATTAGCCCGAACATCCCTGTGTGTCTCGAGTTTAAAGACGACATCAAATCATTGTCAGCGTCAACGGACAGTCACACACATACTGCGGATCACACACTGGCATGCACTCGCTCCAATCCTCATCGGCCACACAGCTGTGTGATTTGATAAAACACTTGGCAGGAGCCTGTGGCTGACCTTTCCATCCATGCTTAACACTGCTGCTCCATGAGCAACCTACCGCACGTAACCAGGCAACGCCGCCTCTGATGAGATCTGAGGTCTGACCATTGAGTTTCTCACAAGCTTAGAGATGTGATGAATATGTGTGTGTGTGTGTGTGTGTGTGTGTGTGTGTGTGCGCGCACATCACTGATGTTTCTGTTTTGGCGGGTTATAGAAGGTGCCTGCTGGGGACTTCAGCCCTTTGAGGCACCAAATAACAGCCTGCATTGGCCCAAATGATTTTTATCTCCTGTCCTTATATTAGTGCAGATGTAACTTTTTCACAGTTTGGGCAAGTTTTGTAGACCTAAAGGGATGATTTTGCAGTTTTAAACGAATCCATGTGTCTGATTGTGTTTGATTCTTCTTTGATGTAAAAACGGGAGGATTGGCCAAATGAATTGAGGTCCCAGTGCTTTGAACTGAACCTCCCCTTCTCCTCTGGTACTCTTGCAAAGTTTTCCTTTCACCAGTGGACAACAAGCCCCACCCTCTCATCATCTCCATATTTCTAAGAGCTTTACAGTTTCCCCAACTTTGTGAAGAAGGAAAGGATTAGAAGAAGATGGCAAGAGGGAAAATCCAGAAGAGAAAGATGGAGAATTAGACAGTTGGACAGATCACTCCAGTTTCCCCCTACATTTTAATACCTTTAAGCAATACATCCACAGCAAGTGAGGCACTTTTTTCCCCCAGTTTTAAAACTCTTAACATGAATTCAGCTAGATAGCAATGCTGTGCCAGCTGGAAGCATTAATCTTCATTGGCACCAGAATATTACTTCCATATTATGAGTGCATTTGAAATATCAGTCTGTGAGAATTTGTAATATTTATAACTTCTCACTTTTATAAATTCTTTAGCTGTTTCACACAAACAGTACGAAGCCATAACCCATTATACCCTGAGGGAGATGTATTACAAATGATAGGAGAAATCAACACAGTCATCTACAGTAGGCCTCAGCCCCGGACAATTACAGTTGGTGACAGCGTGTGGGTGGATGATCACGTCGTGATCTGCTGTCTGCAGTGTGGGACGTGCTGTTATGACACTGAGGCATTAAGGGAAGACACGAAGTGTGACTGACAAAATCCGCTCTCGACCTGATGATGACTGACTGCGATGTGTCATGCAGAGGTATTATCTGTTGTGCAGGACACTTCAGCTCGAGTGTGTGCCAACAAACTTTGTCTTTATTCAACTCTTCTGTTGGCTGCTTTCGTTAACATTAACCAGGAGGTTTATTCATATTCCTCGGAGATGGAAATGCAATCAAGCCACTGGTGGTAAAAACATCAAAACTTCTAATTTTTTTTAAAAATTACCTTGATTGAAAGTGGACAAAGACAGCAGCTAAGAATGCAAGCATGAAAACGGTCTATCACAACAGTTCTTTTGTGTTTTTAATACATTGTAATGCAGGCATCAGTTAACACAATGAGATATTTACTATTTACACCGACACACTGGCTGTGATTATATCAGAGCCATAAAAAATTCCACAGATTGTATTCGTGATTAGCGATCATATTTACAGCTAATTGAATATGCAGTGAATGCAGCATACAGCTGGTCCACATGCTTTTGCACAGACCTCTTCACACCATCTCATCTGAATTTTAAACGCAAAAAAAAATTAAAAAAAATCTGGCGCATTCATTGGTTTCATGAATGTTATTATACTCATACAATAAAAATGTCCAAACTCTGTAAATCATCACTGTCACTTAGTAGAAAATAAGCACAAGTTGACTCAATTTTACATGCATCTTGCAGATTTTGTGGCTTTTCCAGGTTTACTCGACTGCCGTCTGTGTGATTACAGGTTAAAACAGCATTTTTAGCAACTTGGGAGGCAGCTAAAGACCACACTGACATACTGTTAGCGAAACAGTTGCCGATTTAGACATCCAGCAGATACGGAGCAATATTAGCATTAATCCGGAGCCACCTGATGAATGTAAATCCAATGTTCAATCTCCTTTTAGCTCCGTTTTTGGTCTCCACCTACTTCTGAGTGGAACAGTGTCCTGAGTGGACATCTTCCAGTCTGACGCACCAGAACATTGGATTTTTAGTTCACTATTATGTAATAGGGAATTTACCGGAGTGATGAAAGACCTTATTGAACAGTACTGGGAATTTGCTATTTCTAACATGGGTGGTCTTCATTTCGGGATAGCCTTTCTGAACCCATACCCCCTCTGTGGGTAGATACATGGCTTGACTGATAATCCCCCACCTTGGTATTGGACGCAGTTCCAATAATTTACACGCAGGTCGTCTTAACCTGCTTACGGAATCAAGGAAAATGGCTCGGCTTCTGCCACCTGCCGCCATCACACCTCTTATTCCAGGCTTGGGTGACAACGGAAATATGTGCATTTGTGTGTGCAGTAAAGGGCTGAAGCGTTAGCAGAGCTTAGTTTCAGGGCTGCTTCTGGTCCCTTACTTTAGCCACAAATCAATACCACAATAATCACAAAGCTTGTACCTTCAAGCACTGCAACAACACCGACATTAATTTTAACACTTAAGCGATATTACCATGATTCAACATCAGACAAAAGGCAACCGAGCTAACCTTCCTTTTACTCAGACATAATATGAATAAAAAAACCCACATTTAATCAACTTTAGTACATCTTTTATGCTCAGTAATTCAGTATAATAAACTTTAGAATCAGTTATATGTCAGCAGTTTCCCAGAGGAAATTTGTCTCTTACCTTTAGGAGGAAGGCTTGCCCAGAGATGAGCGAGGCAAACAACCCTTTTCACATTATACACAGTCGTTTTTGACTTTTTCAAAAACGATGCCATGGTTAATTCAGTATAAAAAAATTGATTACTGCAGCTTTAAAGTAATTAAAATTTCCAGACACTCCCTGTAAGCTCTGAATCCTTAACCTTGTATTATTTCTGCTCAGGCCTCCACCGCAGAGAGCATGGCTGTGGCTCACACATGAACTTTTCTTTTTGGAAACAAATCCTCAACTTATTACATTTTCAGCTGCTCAAACATGGAGAATGGTGCTCTGAGTAAGCCTTATTTAATGCCTGTTTAAATAATGCCAGTTTATGACAGTAGTTTGCAAAGTAACAATAACCACACAAATTGGCTTAGTCAGTCTGGTTTTTAAATGCCAGATGTGATGGAGCTGCAGAAAATGTGCGACATTTCTCTGTGATGCTGAGATAGCTGCACAATAGTAATAGCATTTACTTAATACTGTGGCAATAATTGGAGGTAGTTGTCATGTTGGTCACACAAAGAAATGGCAGTGAATTGTATGTGTGCATCCTGTTAAAATCAGCCCAGTGTCTCCATTAACCCCAATATTGGACAATGAGGCTAAAATGATTTACATCCAGTGCCAACGTTCAGTCCCAGTTCAAGAAGGAGTGTGCCCTTTGTGTTGGGAGGCAGAAAGTAGGACTTTCATGCAGAAGACCAGAGTTTGTGTCACATCACTGCAGTTAATGTTCGTCTTTTTATTAACCGTAACCACAATCACAACCTCCTACCTCATCCATGTTGTCCGATATTGACAGGGTTTGCCCAAAATAGGTGGTGCTTGAAGCTCGGTGGTTGGTGATCTGTTGGTCAAGAGTAGAACTTCATGTGAAAGCACTTTTTGAATTGTCTTTGTGATTAAATCCCGTTCACTGGAACTCCATGCTATAAGGCCATAAGGCTAAATAGTGACGTGGCTAAGGCCATGCCTTAAGAACTTTAAAATGTTCTTGCAGTCCTCTGTGATCAAGCAGAAACCAAATGCAAAGCCAGCGTATTTGTTGTTGTCAGTGAAGGTTAGACAGCCTGTTCTTTGCAATTAAATCAAAATTTGTTTTTTTTGAACAGCTGCACTGATTGACGTCAAGATTTCCTTCAAGGAAAAAACACAACTGACAACATCGCCAGTCCCAAACAAGGCAATTATATACATTCAGGTTTTTCAGAATATTTCTTTAATCACATGTTTCTCCTTTGTCAATCAATAAAATCCTCATTATTGAGGAAGAAAAAACCCACTCCACACATGTACTGAAGCGTTTCTCCTGAATGCATCTCTAAAATCCAGGTAAACCACATTTCAGCAGAAATCTAACCTGATTCTCTCCATTTAATCCATTTTGTGTCTGTGATCTGCCACAGGTCTCAGCCTCATTAACCTGTACTCGTGCTTTTAACACCGTTCTCCTTTTCCTGCTTGCAGGTGTCCTCTGGGTGAGAAGCACTCATCTGAATTCTCTCCTCTTGATTGCAGCAGCCTGATGCACAAGCAGAGCGACTTAAAATGAGACTGAACCGCATGTTTGGTAACAGAACGACTTCTTTCTCTTCCTTTTGAAGGTGAAACTGACACATCTCGGCATACAAGGATTGCCTGACCTACATCCCCAAAGAAGTCAAACTTACACTTGACATTTCTTGAATAATTTACAAGTTTGGCAGAAAACCTTTCGCCCCAGCTTCAGTTTTTTGCCTCCACCCTGAAGACAGCCTCTGCAGGGCACTGGTTTAGGAGTGACACAATCGTTTTGCTGAGAAACTGACACAATCAGCGCCTAAATAAATCATATCAGCACAGCCAGGCCCCCAGGCGCCTGCTGAGGTAACAGTTTCATGGCTCACCTCCAGAATACTACCTGCCAATCAGCAGAGAGTGACAGATACCGGGTGCTCCACACTGTCACACAGATAGCTCGGGTTGCGGGGATTATTTCCAAAATGAAAACTGTAATGATTTACAGATTACCTGCTTAAACCTGCTTTGAGACCATTTACAGCCGTACATGATCAGAATGATAATCTGATGTCTTTCAGTTCGTGGAGCATTTTTCATGTGATTTTGATTACATTTATGGCCAGCTTGTTTTTTTTTGTTTTTTTAAAGCAATAGCCATTAAATGTATCTACATTCTGTAATTACCTATCTAAATAGTAGCCTTTGCCGTTTGCACGTGGGATTCAAATTTTCTGCCTATGCATAAGAGATTAACAGGAAACGATGCATGTGCAATAATCCATGCTACTTGCTAGAAGTAGCTTGAAAGCTAGTTCACACTGAAGGCATTTAACTGGCAAATGATGAGGTGCTTTCATTGTGAAACAGTCCAGTGTAATGTAAAGTTTTTCTAGTAGAGTAACCACGGGTGTTGCAAAATTAACCACGACTGAAATTTGCAGGATTCTAACTTTGAAGGAGCAATTTGTAAGAATGCGAAGGTACCTCCAAAAATATAGGGGGCAGTATATCACCAGAGCAACAGAGACAACTGCTGTCACTATACTGTCTGTAAGTTAGTTTTCTTGGGTTGTGTAATCTTTGGCTGTAGCTGTAGTGACTGTTAGCTTAGTTAGCGGTGGAGCTAGTGGGCCTACTGTATCACTAAAGTCTGCCATAGATCGTGACTTTGTATCACACGAGGAGTCGTCACGGGCAGGGGGCTCAGCTCAACCGGGGTCTGCACAAGTCCCCAGCTAACTTTAAGACTCCGGGGACGACAGAACGCAGCAGTGCGGAGACTGGTGAGAGGACCAGGGCTAGCTGGTTAGCATGCTAACTTCATTTATTTTTAATGTTTTAAAATAAAATGATGGCCGTGTCTTACAAATTGCACCTTTAAGTCAATCATACCTTTCATTTCATTTCCACAGTGTAGAATTTAAAGACTATTCCACTTCTGCAGGATGCCATTATAAATGAATTAATAAACCATATATATATATTTTTAAATATTCAGATTGATTGACATACTGTACCTTAACCCTCTTAAACTCTTTGACTTCAGTCATTTGCAGGCGAGCTCATACATTTCAATAGGTTTAGGAGGGTGGTGGAGGCGGACTTTAAAACACTTTGACTGTGCATATCTACCACCATGTAGGCTCTCCCGGCTGTTCTGAGTGACTGATGCAGACAAACCACAGCACCCACTGGAACGACACTTTAATGGCTGTTTCAGGCCAATAGCCTGCACGCTGTGCTGTCAGTTCTGAGGACCTTTTAAGAAGTAAAAAGAAAATTGTTTTGTCTGAAGCACAAGCCCTGATGAAGCAATTATATTTCTACCTTTAGCAGCCTCACCGACACCAGGGGCTACTTGAAATTCAAGACAATATCAGTGACGTAAATGCTCAGTTTATTTGTGCCCATATTATCTTTATTTACCCTGCTTATTATAAGCTGCTGGGCCATATGTATTCCATGCTACTGATTTGTTCTGCCTTTGTTGCTTTAATAATAATAATTAATTGATTGGATTTATATAGCGCTTTTCAAGGCACTCGACTCATCCACCACCGATGTGTAGCACCCACCTGGGTGATGCACGGCAGCGAGTTTGCGCCAGAACGCTCACCACACATCAGCTATCTCGGTGGAGAGTAGAGGAATGAAGGAGCCAATTAGGTAACAAGGGATGAT
>JBBPCS010040268.1:9668-20561 GCA_037974645.1 Hollardia meadi
AAAGTGACCACTACTACAAATCTCTCTGGTTGAGCAAGTTGTTGTTTAGGCACCAAATATTTAAAACTGAGTAAAGTCCCTCCATTAAGAAGTTCAACTTTCATACAACTGGTATAAAAGTGGAGTCAAAGTCCCATTGTACTCTCTAACTTCAGATCTGAGAATGCAGCAGCACGTGGCAAAGATAATGTTGCTGTCTTCCCACATCTCAGCAAGAACTACCCAAAGAGGTGATGGTCAAAAAAACAAAAAGGAATTCTTTAACGCGGACTTAAAATGCAAGTTAGTGTCCTTTTGGTGTCAGGAGAATTCCCAATGGTTTGTGCAAGAGGAACAAAAAAGGCAATTTTCTACAATACTTGATTCATCCTGGGCTATAATTCTCTTTCCCTGTCTCTCTTTTCAAATAATGAACAACTGTGCAAATTTGGTCAAATGCTCGAGAGGTAAAGTGCTTGGGAGTGTTGATCCTTGTGTGGGATGACATATATAACTGTGAGTAAACCTCTATAGCTTTGTATGCAGCAGGATAAAAGGTAATGTTGTGAAGGTTGATGGTCTACACAGACTCTCTTTTCAATTTTGGGACACGTTCTTTCTAATGGTCATTTAAAAATCCATTTGCTGTCAACCATCACAGCCAGTGTGTGCACATGTGTGTGTGTGTGTTTGTATCTGTGCACGCATACCTTTTATTCTTGTGTCTTTCTGTAAATTCTAGTGTAGTTGCCAAATGCTGGGAGTCCTCTGGCTCTATTTCATCACAGTGAGGAGCAGCAATCCAACTTTGATCTGAGAAATCTGTAAAGCAAAAGAAAAAAAAAGAAGACCACTGCTTGAGATATTTTGACCAGCAAATAATAACTGGCTGCCAGCTCAAAAGGGTCCTTATGGATTGAGTTTTGGTGCAGAATTTGACTCGTAGGAGAACACAAAAGGCACACTCTTAGAAAGGGACAGTACCACTGTACATACTGTAGATGGCTGTTTCGAGCCTGCATGCATGTCATTTGAAACTGTGCAAGAGGTGATATTTTAAGGAGGCTTGAGGCTTTACCAAGTCAAAGATCTACATTCATAACTTTAAATAAGTTTGAAGAATATTCACCTGTACAAAACAAAATAAAATTGATAAAATGAACAAAATATGATAATGAGCAATGCACGATAATGAGGACAAATAAAGCCATCACAGTATAAATCATCAATTCTGAATGAAAAACACAGGACAAACTTCTTCAAAAGCAGCCAAAGCTCAATGAAAGTGACAGTTTCACTCTACTTGTTTAGGTACAAGTCCAGATGCTGTATGTCCCCATTACTCCTGGCCAAGTGTGTACCATCAACTATACCTGTGGCTCAAAATAACCATGAATAACTC
Source organism: Hollardia meadi (assembly GCA_037974645.1). Classification (NCBI taxonomy): domain Eukaryota; kingdom Metazoa; phylum Chordata; class Actinopteri; order Tetraodontiformes; family Triacanthodidae; genus Hollardia; species Hollardia meadi. The sequence continues at coordinate 11,050 of JBBPCS010040268.1, forward strand.
GGGTAACCCAGCATGATCTCATGATCTCAAATATCGATGTTTTGTCACAGTCCTTCGCGTCCCATCCAGACGCACAAGGTGCCCTCTGGCGTCAGGCAAGAACACACAAGGGTTTAACATACCAGCAATGTAAAGCCGTCCGCGTCAGTATCAGATGACGTCAAGCAACGTATTGTATTTTCAAAAGCGAGAAAGCGCCAATTGGGCAGCAGGTCGGGGTTGAGTGGAGGGTCACGCACACAACTTTCACCCAGGAGATCTGAGTTCGTGTCCCATGTGAAACCAAGTGTCACCAGTCATTTCCTGAACCTAACCACGTGGTTTTTATGCCTAAACCCAACCCAACATCACCGTTGTTTTGTGCCTAAACTTAACCAAAGTAACGTAGGCCTTGTGCGTCAAGATAGGACGCAAGCCTTTGCACTTCTAGACGCTGAAGGGAAGGCCGAGTGAGACGCCAAAGGGCCCGTTGTGCATCAGGGAAGACTTAGCGCGTCGTACGCCTCATGGACTCGACCTCTAGCAGTAGTCCGGCAGTGCATGTTTATGTGTTTTGGGGGAGCGGCTTCAGAGGGAGTTATTAAAGATGGAAAAGATGAAATCCGTGTCCATGCACATGAATGAATCCGAAACGTTAATGCCGTCCCTATTTCATAAACTGATTTACATTAACACAGAACTGAAACCAGGATATTTTCCTAACCTTGCACCAAAAAGTGAATCTTATAGATTAAATGTCAATACTGAAAACATCTTTTCCTCATCACACCCAAAGTGCTTTTGTCGCCTAAACCTAACCACAGATGGGATTCAACCACATGATTCTTGTGTGACGGTCCTGGGCGTCGCACCAGCGTGGTTTATAAATGCAATGTTTCATTCAGTGAACGAAAATGTGGTGCAGGCACGCAATATAGTTGGGGTGAGGGTCACGCAAAGAAAGAACTCTCGTGTCCACGTACACAAATTCTATAAATTCCATATAATGACTTTTTGATGACCTGCCATGATACTACGTATGTTGAACGTTAGCAACACCAGCTTTTTGTAAGATTACAAGGCATTATAAGGTATTACAAATGGATTATCGGCACAATGTGAGAGCATGATAATTATTATACAGCTTACAAGAAATAAACAACATACGCATGAATTATCTAATACTCGCCCGGTGATTATATTGTAATAAGTTTATGTGAGCTTTTAATTATCTTATTGTCTGCTTGAAATGCGACAACACCTTACACTGCGAAGAGAAGTTTTATTCCTTTGTTCGTGCTTGGAGTTGCTTTTCGACCACACGTATTTCGATCGGTGTGGTTTACATCCTTTTCAAGGAAGTTGCTGCAGCATGCAGGTAATTAGTCTGAGGATCAGAAATATCATCGGACCAATCGCTGATGGATTCAATGTGGCAGCAACAGAGACAACAGTGACAAAGATTTTCCTGCACTAGTGCCGAACGTTGGCATCGGACATAAGTCATTGGGTGCAGAATCATCTAATATACAGTAGATGTTGTTCCTTTAATATGAGGTTTGAATATTCATGGTCACCAGATGGTGAATCCCATTAGGTCCGGCTTTTCTTTAGGTGCCATTATCAAACTAAAAACTTTCTAAATATGTACAAAGTCAAAAAAAAGAAGATGAATTCACATAACTCATGATCCCCACATTTATTCCTCTAATGACATACAGATGAACTCTATTCAGCCCACCATTGAATTTCTGTGATAATAAAGACACCCTACCGAACTCCCCTCAACTGTGAAAACTCATAAATCTTCATCATATCTTCGGGATTTAATTTCATGCTTTCCAAATGATACAAAAAAAACCCCCATTTGCTTCACTTACATGTCATTCAAAGCAACAAAGGAAATAGAGGAAGAGCATCCACAACATGTCAGTCATTTAATGCGCATGTGCTCTGCATTCTGGGACAAATCGGGTGAACTGCAGGTAATAAAGTGGGGTTTAAAGGAGTTTCGGTTCAAGAATCACATCTCTCCCAAACTGCTGCTTCCAGCAGAGAAAACACTTCAGAGGTAGAGAAACATTCAGTTTTCATGGGGTGTTTACTGCATAAATAGTGGTACCGTTGATGCTACACTGAAGGTAAGGGGACTGCAGTGTGCTATATGAGTGTTTATGCCTATATGTGCATCGAGTGAAGTGAAGGCCCGATGTAGTTCATAGAATTAGTCAGAGCTTCCTTTTTTAGAACTCTCATGGAAAATCGGCACACACATCAGAAGTGGTGAAAATGATCCATATACACATACAAAGTGTATATATAGTGTGTGTATACGTGATGATTCCTGAGATATTGCAAATTAATTTTGAGTCATGTCATTCTATCTTAACTTTAGTGATGTTTGCTGTTACTACCATGTGCTAAGGAAGCCTTTCCTGAGTATTTGCCGAAAACACATACAAACACAAACATGGCTCAGTGGTCTAAGCATGTAATTGAAGGTGACACAAATACGGGAGACTGGCACATCATCAATTTGTATCTGCTAATGGCAGACACACACACACACACACAGACTTACGCACACACACATTCAAGAGATAACTTGTTGAGAGCATTATAGTACATTAGCATGCACAATTTATAAAGAAGAAAATTAAACACAAAGAGAGAGAAAGAGAGAGAGAGAGAGACAGAGAGAGACAGAGAGAGAGAGCTGTCAGTCCAGGAGAGCAATAATAGCAGTGAAGCAGAAACACTCCAGATGTCACCTGTGTGTGTGCGTAAGTGTGGTCATAGCTTTCAACACCACATGGAAGATGTGTACTCGCTCATGCACTTGCGTGTGCATGTCTAAAAAAGTGTGTGTGTGTGTGTGTGTTTGGAGAGAACAGGGAGGATGGTGAGACCTTGTTTTGCCTCCTCTGCCCTCAAATGCTCTTTTGGGATTTTGTTGTTCTTCTGACACACGCACGCACGCACGCACGCACGCACGCACACACAGACTCTGTCAGAGTGCTTCACTTCACTCTTCTGGGTCACTGGTAGGTCTCACCCATCATGCAGTCATCAAACTGTGAGTGTGAATGTGTGTGTGTGTGTGTATACTAGTGTCTGCACAAGTACTTACAGGATATATATAAACAGTATACAGTTACCTACATCACTGTTGAGAATACCCCCCAACACATGTGGAGACATAACATCACTGAGGACCTCTGCAATGATCACAGTTTAGCTGTTCAGAAGATGTAAAACAGGTCCCGTGTGAACAGGCCGGTGCTTTGCTCTGCGATATGTGAGTATCAGCCTACTTCATGTTTGTCGTGGTGTCTCCTCCCGATGACCGTTTCCTGTTGCTGGGGAAACCTTTTGTGAAGGAATCATGATTTCATTTACCGAACATGACTGTCACGGTCGAAACACTTGTGTCACTGCACTTACTCACATCAACGGGGTATTCAACACTGATGTCAGTGAGCAAAGCCGCGAATGAAGTCATGCAGTGCTGCTCATTAAGATTTGATGCCGGCGTGTTTTTGCGACATGTCTGAGAACACGAAAGAACAAGAGTGCAAAGAAGGGGCAGGTTTTCGGCTAATGAGCCTGAAATATTTGTTGAAGGAATAAACTTTTTACGGGAAAAGAAGTCTCAATTAAATAATACTGTCAATAAAATCATTAATCAATTTCACGCTGGCAGTGTGAAAGCAGTTCTCCCCAAATTATCTTACGAGGAATCCTTTTAAAGTCAAAAATCATAGCCTAGTATACATGTTCAAGGCGGTTACAGTTAGACTGTAGTGCAGTATGGATTGTGAGCACTTCATGGCCAATGTATACACCCTGAGAAATATAATGCACCTCATGCACAAACTGTATTAATCCAATTGATTCTTTTCATTTATTATTATTATTGTGACATAAATGCTCTTATAACAACAGTTCATGTGCTGTTCTAGCCACAAGGACAGAGCATGCCTCTTGGGGCTGCAGATGGCTCATGACGCTCATCCGACTGGCGAGGGCAACGCTCCTGGATCTCTGCAACAGCCTGGAGTCATGACTCGGCGGGCAAGCAAAAGAGGCCCCAGCTCGTCCCTCCACATGTCCCACCGCTCTCTGTTCTCACCTCCCTGGACACCAGGCCAGTCAAGAGGGAGGCAGAAGACCTGTACGGCACACTGCATCACAGGCGTCTGCCAGCCACATGCTCTCAAACACCACGAAACGGTACACGGGATTTGGTTAAAGTGAAAGTGTTGAACCATTCAACAACATATTGCTGATTTATCTAATCCTACAGCCTCTTTACAAGCAATTCAAAAAACATAAGGTTTTCCCTAATGGTTATGCCGTTGGATTTGACCCGAAAAATATTAGGATTCATCCCCTGGGGACGATGAATATCCACAAGAAATTTTAGCTATGATAGCTGTGATAAGTGTTTTGTGCCATTTTGACGTGAGGCTGTTCCTGTTTGTGCTTCTTAAATGCATTTTGCGTTCCCTGGTTCAGGTGTAACAGGTAGCAACAGCACTAGACTCACCTACGCACAACAACACAACGTCCGCTTGAGAGGCTGGCTGGAAAATTTTCCACAATGGTCCGACGTCCACAACAACAAATCAGACTCACCCTTTTGGGATCTACGCTTTTGCTCTCCGAGCTTTCCCAGGTGTGTCATATCACTAATTATGAGTCACACCTCCAATCTCTTCCTATGCACCCTGGCAAGTTAAAAGCCTTATGAAGCTGATGAACCAGTGTCATCCTCGGATCAATGCTACGGCAAGGTGAAAAGACATTCCCAAGCTAATGCCTGCTGCCAAATAATATTAGCGTCATCTCGGCATCATTGCAGACAACGGTAGACACACATAGACACCGTCTCCAAAAGTCCCGAACTTCAGCATCTTGACCAGGGTGCAGATGGAGACACATGGCTCATTTCACTGAACGGTACCGAAGGTGACATAACGAGTTAGACTAAACAGTCCTGACGGGTGAACTAGAAAGCGAGATGTTCAGAGCGTTCGGATTCAAATTTTCCATTAACAGCGCTGCCCTGTCACTAATTCTCTTCCTGATGATATTCCTCTGTGAGATACTTTGGCGACATTAATGTGACATTAATTAATGTACATTAATGTCACCCAACCAAGGGGTGTTATTATAGCAGCGCTAATTATATGCATTGCATTGCGATTTTTGACATCGTAACATACAGCACGCACATTCATTGGTGATGCAGAAGACTTCAAACGTACACAAGCACATCATCCATACACTAAACGAATGATGAAGGCAGCTAACGTCAGCTAAAATAACACTATAAAAACTGATTTGTCTATAGGTATTTACCCAGATATTATCCAATCAATAAAAATCACTTCACTTTGATTTGCCAAAATTAAAGTGTTTTCCACGTAGCCTTTATGGAACATTACGGGCAGTGTCAGACCTAAATTTAGTATAATGTTTGAATATGTTGTTTCAAGTTTAAGAGCTCTACAATGTGCAGCAGCAGGCCTCATAGCTTCATAGCTCTCCATTATAACAACCTGTTCCTCTTGACTGAAGGATGTGGCACGTGATTGGTTCAGTTTGTGAGGAAGCAGAGCCAAATGTCAAAGGCCCCTTTTATATGAGAACGTGCACAGTCTGAAGCAGAAAGCCTGAGTTAACAAAGGAAGTTGATAACCACGTTTGTGATTCGTTATCTCTGACTGGGATTTTAGCGTTTGTCGAGCCAAAGAAAGCCTGGCTATGTTGAGCTTGCTTCAAAGTACACCCCTCTGTTGTTTCCCAGTCAGCTCCCTGTCTCGTCCTGTCGAGTTAGGCTTTTCTTATTAGACTGCAGGAAAAAAAAGACCGATCATTATCAACAGAATGCGAACAAACAGCAGTGTTGATGTCGTGTCGGGACACGTCCATGTATCGTGAAGTCAGGATGCTGACCAGCTAGCCTCGTCATCAAAGTGGTCTCATCATACCACTTTGTACCTCTGATAGCCTGACAGCCCCGCGTAGCTTCAGCTGGGAGATGTATGCGAGTGGTGGGCAGAATGTATAAAAGCTGCTGATAGGAGACTCTAACCCTGTCAACAAGCTTAAATCCTAGAGAGCACAATAGAATATGATGGACACAGCATCCATATAGTACATAAATCTAAAAATCTGAAAAAAGGACATAGGGTGTATCCTGTGTAGTGATCCTTCTATAGGCCATGCCAGGACAGGGTTCGAGCCTCCGATCAGCAGCCTTTATATATTCTATTTAAACTTACTTGAACCTCTTCATATTTGCATTTATATGACATTTGCGCACCTTTTAAGGGTTCAACCTACGTAACGGAGTCCTATAACTCTTATTTTCAAATATGTATATGCTATTTGCCCTCGTTCGATTTGTGACGCTTCATTTTGTATACATATACTGTACATTGATAGAAATTCTTATTTATATATATTTTTTGATGATTGTATAGTTGTGTGTAGGGTTACTTTAATGTTTGTCTTGGGCATGCAGATTTATATATTACCTTTCAGCTTGTGAAACTGACATTGTGGCCTCAGAATATTGTGGTCACACCTCCTTCATCAAGAGAGGCAGATGGCTTCTATCATTTAATTATGTGCTGGTTGGTGTTTGCACCTCACCTGATGTTTTTAATTGTCAGTTTGTCCCGTCTTGAATCACGCCGATGATGGCTTGTGGCTGGAACGCGTCTGCGTTTTTTCCCCACCATAACCAATTAGACTCATGGGCTGTTTATTCATACATAACAACAACGGTAGCCTAACTGTTTTCACCGCAGAAAATGGATAAATAATCATAGAAGACATTCAGTGTCGTCATGGATTTATTTTTTTTACAAGGTCTCCAAAAAGAAACTGCAGTTCAAGGCTGGATCACAAAATCTGGTGAAAAGATTTGGGATAGAATAAGCACACAACTCAGCAAAATATAACACAAAATAACACAGGTCGTCAGTCATTTTTAGATATTTTAATGTTGAAATGTTACTTATTATGTTTTTAAACGCTCAGTGTGTAAGATTCAGAGAGATCTTCAGGCAGAAATGGAATATAATATTAAGAATTATGTTTTCATTAGCGTATAAGCACCAGAAAATATGATTTTTTTTTTTTGTCACCTTAGAATGAGCATTTTATCTTATCTACAGATGGAGCGGGTTCTCTCGCACAGATTTCCACCACGTTTCTACAGTAGCCTAGAATGGACAAACCAAATACTGGTTTTAGAGAGGGTCTTTTTCGCAGCCACCGTTCACCCACATGCTTGGAAGGTGAGTGTAGGGGTATTAAGTTGGTAACCTCACCACAAGATGTCATTAAACCCTAAAAGTCCACTTGCTTGCAAGGGTCATTAAAACGATTTCAAGAAATATGTTTCATGTGTTCAAATGAAATATAATTGCAAGATTCCATATAGGTTTAATGGCAAAAGATGAGTATTTGTTGTTGTTGGGGTTTTTTTTTATAGCGAGTCTGGGGGAAAAAAAGTGTGGGGAAGATAAACGTCTTCAGAAAGGTCGAGGGAAGTAAAGACAGAGAGACTGAAAGAAAATTGAACAAGAGAGAGAAATAGTGGGGGGATAAAGGGAGCAAATAATGGCAAAAGCATGTGGAACAAAGAGAAAAACGAGGACGGCAGAGAGCAGAAGAGGTTAAGGGATGGAGAAAGAGAAGAAAGGAAAGCTACAATAAAGGTAGTGAAGAGGAGATGAAAGGGTATAGTGAAAGACCACGGCGTAGAGAGACAAAGTGAAAGAAAACAGAATAAAGAGTTTGGGAGACTGGCGAAGTGAAAAGGCACTGTTTGCCCATTGAAAACTAAAGTAGGAGTAAAATAAGAGAAAGGCAAAGAGCGGAAGGAAGCAAATAATTAGAAAATTGATTTCCAGGTCCTCTTGAGGGAATTATAACCTACAAAGGAATAACAGAAGGGGACGGCAACTATATTAAAAGTTCCACTGCTTAAGCTCTTCAAATGTGATAACACAAGAATATGGGGGGAGCGCATTAGTGCTGAAGCGGATATAAATCTTTCAGGGAGATGCTATGTGTGTAAAATATAAGCTCTCCGTATCCTTATATAGATATGATTACACCGGGCATGTAAACACCTATGTGGATATCTCTCCTGGACCTGGAAAAAATAAAAAAGATTGTTTAGACCATATCAGGAGGTGATCTGGCTTGCAGTGGGATCGGGTCTCAGTCTGGGTTAAATGCAGTCTGAAAGGTACGTTCGTGAGAAATAAAATTCGGCCAGTGAGTTGAAAGCCCGTCTAATTCCGCTTCTACCTGCTATCTCAAGCTTTGGGAATGTTTGTCACCTCATGAGTGCCCCCAGTGGCCCCGACAGTGTACGGCGTGCACCTGAAGTTTTGTTGTTAATGTGGAAATGGTTCTTTGGCTGATGTTTGCCCCCTGATTGTCGTGAGGGTTAAATGACCCAGCAGAAGACGGGCTAAAGGTGGCACCACGTAGCAAGGGCCTGCTTGGAAATAGGGGTGAGTTTATCAGCCCCCTTGGTGGCAGTGGTCCTCACAAAACTGTGCACAACAAGCTGGAGTCCTAATATTAACTGCACCTGAGATATGCTACAAACCTTATTCTGTTGCTCTTCCGGAGCCCAACCTGACGGCTTATTTTGGAGTAAGACGGGCTAGCATGACGACTGGATGGGCGACGCCACCTTCCTCCAGAGATCGGCTGACTGCCTGCCTTTTGGACCAGGCTCATCAGTGCGCTTTCCAGGCAGCAGCTGCCAAGAGGAATCAAATTGGGACCACCTCGACAGGCTTGCCCGGGCCACATTTCCACTCTGTGGAGGATGCAGTGAAGTTGGTGTCTGAAAAGGCGGCGAGACACCTGTCCCCCGGGCTCGGCCCGCGCCCCCGGGGTCAGGACCGCCGTGATCACAGCTAACAACAGAGGCACACGGCGGCTGCGTCTCACAGAGGTGTGATGGTATGCTCTCACTGACCTCTACATTTTTTTCCTCAGGACTCTGTCAATAATTGCAACAATGTAGCCTCTCACAGATTTTTTTTTTTTTTTTTCCCCCCCAGTAATAGAACACTTCATAAAAAAATCCATAATAATGTGCTGCGCCTACAGGCTAGTCAAACTGATCTTAAATCGTGGATTTAATAATGAAAGACAGAGTGCAGCACAGGGAGCCCTCAACTCTGTTTCCATGTCCATCTTTTCCTTAATATATTCCTCATACATAGATGCACACATACACACACAGTCTAACAGTCTTTCTCTTATTGTGTGTAAGAATGCAATATTCGAGAGAGTCTGTGTGTGTGTCTGTGTGTGTGCGTGTGTGTGTAAGCCAATGTTACTAATACCAATTGATTTGACAGAGTCTAGAAATTAGGTGTCAGCCAAATGAGAGTAAGAATGAATTAACCCACTATGCACACACACACACACACACACACACACACACACACACACACACACACACACACACACACACACACACACAC